>APFE031065250.1:0-80275 GCA_000404065.3 Pinus taeda
TATTTAATATTAATATTGATATTAATAAATATATAAATATAAGAATAATAATTATTATATTATAAAATATTATTATCATTATACTATAAATACGATAATAATTATAACAATTAGAATTGTTACAATAATTATTATAATATGATAATATTATTGATATTATCAATAATATAATACATCTTGATATGAGGGAAAATTTTAAGGATGGAAAATTATATTGAAGTTTAAAAACATTGACGAATCTCATTAGTCGCTAATATGAAAACTATAAAATGTTTATTTTTGTATTTGTAAAATTATTCAAATTTATCATGATTTTATATATACTCTCTATATAGTGATGATGACTTTTAAGATAAAATAATTTAATATTGTAAAATCTGGGCGAATCACTTTTATAAAAAATGGAAATTGATGAATTTTTTTTTGAAAAATCATGGAAAATTAGCCCACCTACGAATATTAGCCCCTAAAATTTTATATGCTCGACATTATTAACCAAAGGGATTATTAATGTTCTAAACCCAAGGTATTATAAATCCCAGGAAATAATATTAAACACAAAGGATTAATATTATATAGCCAAGGGATTATTATTATAAACCCAAGGCATAAAAGGTGTAAAAGGCGTCTTTTTAACTCCTAATTATCTTCACATTAGTTATCAATCCGGGCAAGATTTTATATTTCAAGAGTGTACACAGTTTTTGGTGGCTATTTACTCAAGATTAATGTTTCTAAATTGGAGTATAGTACTTTCAAATACAAGCGTAAATGGATGCTTTAAATAAAACTCACTTGCAATTAAAGGAAACTCAATGCTCTAAAACTAAATTATTGATGCGGCAAAGTAACAACAATTATCAGTCAAGGATACAGTAGTAATAACTCATTCCTTGTTTAACTGATGTAAACTAAATCAAGCATAAATAAGATCCTCAATCTAAGATCTTTGACAGTAATAGCCAATGTTCTTTACAGTTGTTGATCTCACACACCACACTAAATAACCAGTTGGAAATGGAAATGAATTAAATCAATAATTCTACTACATCTTATCGAAATGAGATAATTATGCTTATTATAATAATGGTAAAAGGAAATACTAAATGAATGCAGAAAGTAAATGAGCAGCAACACTATATAATGGAAATGAACTGGAAAAATTATGTAACTGTAATGAACAACAAAGTTAAGTTACTGAAATGAATAGTGAAGCTCTGTATGTAAAATGAACAACACAACAATATACTTGCAAAAAGCAGTGATCTTGTTATGAGGGAAATGAACAACAATGCAATTCAATTACAACATATAAAATAGATCAGTTCATTAAGTCTAGAAATATGAAATAGTAAAGCGATGTGATTACAATAGATAGAAATGAAACCAAACCATCACACGGTAGAAATTGTAAAGGAATGATACAAAAGAACAACAAGTGAATCCACCAGGGCCAGTCCCTTAGCCACTAGTGAACACCATTGGATTACTTTAGTAGGAAAGAAGGAACAACAACAGTATTAAATATTAATCATATGAAAAATGGTTACAGGCAGTTCGTACTCTATTTCAACAACGAGAGTTGATGATCAAAGTAAAAATACAAAAGTAATTTCTGAATAATCCCCCATTCTCGACAAGCGTTGTCCCTTTTATAATGGCCAAGTGAATAAAATAGTAATAACAGATAGAATAGTAATAGCGATCCCTCAAGATCAAGATATCCTAAGAGATACACTCAATCTTCCATCTTTAGTTAGCTCTTTGTCTTTTGCGCTGATGTTGTGATCTTCTCTGTCCTTATCCATAACTACACGCTCCATCCTTGGTTTGATGCCTGTGCGCTACTTCCTCGTGAAGGAACAACAGTTACTCTGATTTCTATCAGGTAGGGAATGGTAGTTTTCTATTTCATCTCTTTCCTACATGAGAAAAGACAATAATTAGTTAAATTGTAATAATAAATAGTTCCCTAGTTTTTACTATAATGCTTTGATAGATGAGTATCTTTTAGAACATAAAGAGGATATAATTAAAGGAAAGGTTGATGAAATAAATGGAAAATTCATACCTTTTTCATAGCTGAACACTCCCATGCTTACCCTTTTTCATGCCCTCATGAAAACCATGTAGTTTTCATGCAAATAAGTCAAAGAATAGGCTGGAGAAGGGATGTCATGAGGTGTTCTAAACCATGATCTTTAACAAAAGTTTAAAAAATGTACCCTGGCCCCTGTCTGTCCTTCAGGTAATTCACATATAGCTTTATAGTCTTTTGCAGGATACCAGACAATAGGACTACGAAATCTACGGCATAACAAATATGGACCTTCCCTCAAGATGAGGTTGCTATAAGTAACAAAGCAATCTGTGGCGAATTTAAAGTTTTTGTAATTGAATGGTTCTTTGTCCTGCAAATTACGATTGGAAGTTTTCCATCTGAATTTAGCTGCTCCCAAGGAACTGCCTTTGATTGAGAGGAAATACTCCCCCTTGCTAGAAAATTCTTTTGTGGATGGGTTCCAAGGTCTTGATTACTCCTTCCTTTTGCATTAGACTCTTATGTTTCGTCAGCGGTTGTAATGGGTTTTTCGGTTCACCCCTGACCCAAAGGTCCAACCCATTTTCTTGCCTCTGGAAAGTGTTATGGGTTTTGAACCACTTCAACTGGTTAACAACAAATAAAATGAATGCTTGAAACTATATATCGCCCACAAAAGGGTTGGGATTCTTCTCCATTTATTCTTCCAATACAAAATTATGCAAATAAAACTTAGAGAGTAATCGTTGAACTTTCACTCCATGGTGTTTACAACAGTTTATGAAATCCTCAACAGTTTTTAATTCTATGGGTTTCCCTGCCCTAACAACCATAATTGTTAACTGTAATACCTTTCTACCAAAAATAAAGCATATTTCTTAGCAGGGGACCTGTATGCTAAAACATTTGTGTAAAGGGAACAGAGAGTATCCATCTCACACATGACTACTTCCAGTCTACTCTTTATCTTTTCAGTTCGTTCTTTCTCCCTTTCAAATTTCTCGAATGCCTCGCTTTCCAATGCGTTGATATTCTGCAACTGCCTGTGTAATTCTTGGTACCTTTGTTGCGGAATCGTTTATTCCTCAAGCCTTTCTATAGTCAGTTGAGCCTGTACTAGCTTCTCTTGAAGATTAGTTATGCCAGGATCACTGCTTATCAAAACATCTTTGGCTTGGATATTTGTCTGGGTGTCCACACTGTTGGAGGGTATTGCCTCCATTTGAACAACTGTATTGCATAAATGTGCAGTCTTTGTTTGGGCAGTCGCTTCTATAATGGTTTCATGTTTTTCCTTATCGTTTTGAATGAGTATGGGCTCGGTTTGAGTCACCGTAGCCCTTGTATAATGGATTTCAGTTTGAATGGCTGCATTCACCATTTTAGGCGTAGCTTCTGTTGTTCCTTTTGCAACCTCTTAATTTTTCTTTTCTTCTTCTTGGTAGGAACAACTATTTCATTAGTTGTTTCTTCTCTTACTGAGCTTGGTTACTCAGTTGGGTTTTGTTCTCTAAGGGTTGTGTCTTTGCCCTGATTAGTTTCCACTTCCTCTATTTGGCCCACATCTTCTATGTTTACATCGACCTGGCTAGGTTCTTTTGGAGAGGTAACCCTAGTTTGGTCTGTCTTTTCTTGAGTAGTTTCTTCCCTTGTTTCTACTTCACCAAATATTTCTCCTGATATAGTCCTATTATGGGCAGTGTTTTCTTCTGATTGTTCTGCTTCAACATTGAGGTTGAATGGACTTTCTAGCTAATAGTATTCACCCATATTGGCCAAAATCTGGGCCAATTCCTCCTCATATAATGGGTCTTATGGTGGACTTATGCTGGGAGTTAGGGGAAGTTCTACTTCATCCCTCTCTTCTTCGCTAGTATGGTTTGTTTCCTCTTCAAGTTCTGATTCTTGGTTGTCTCTTCCTTCTAGCTACGAGGGCTCATCTTTAGGGCTAGGTAATTCTAAGGGTTAGCTACTGATACCCTGGAGGTTTTTAGCTGTTCCCATGCTTGTTATCAGTCTCTATATTTTTGTGGTCTGATTACTATTTTGGTGGTCCTTTTTCTTTTTGGGGCAGGTAAGGCTAACCCTCCCATCTATAGAAAACACTAATTCTTCTCAACTAGTTTGCTACTGGGAAAGGTTGTAGCTTACTATCAATCGAATTAGACAATGATGACTTACAACTGTATCTATATGCCATGATTTCGTTATGCTTTGAGTAGCATCATGCAACAAAAAATTCAAATATGCAGGCAAGTTTATAGAACATTTATGTTTTAAAACTACTAGTAATTTAAGGTGGTGTGGTGTTACCACATCCTTTCTTCCATCACATGTAATGTAGCTCTGAACTACTCTAGCCAAGTCTATCCGTGGTTCTCCCAAAGATGAAGGCTGGACTCCTTTACCTTTGATAATCAAGTTCTATCCCTCATCCCAAAAGATGGCCATGGCGTCTTGAAGCCTCAATTTTTTATGTGTCCATATAGGTCTGACTGCTGGTCGTCCAGATACCTTGGCTATTACTGTATCTGTCACTGTTATTCATCTTCTTCTTACTATAGAATGATCATCCTGCAAATTTTGTAAAAAATCAATAGCCACGATTTCATTGGGTTGCTGCAATCGCATAAAATATGCGACCCATCCAGCCCTTACTAGAATTTCTCGTGTGGCATCAGAAACTGCTAATGTCTATGGCTCGTTGCGTATTGATCATCCTCCCATTTTTTCTAAATTCTGTGCACTGTTATTTTTACACAACAATGCATAGAGCAAACAATGGAACAACAAACTGTAAATATCAGATAATACCTTTTTAATAACATAGATACCATTAAAGTTTTCTATTATGGGATATCATGCATCCTAGTACAGCCAAATAAAGCTCTGACACATAATAAAAAGTGTTTTGGAAGTCACCCGCGCCCCCCTGAAAAATGATAGGTCATCCTCGACCGATTAAATGTAGGGATGATGTATTGACAACAATCGTACAGTGGTAAAAATGGTAAGCTATACATACTTTATGACAAGGTCACAAAAAATATCAAGTTGCTAAAATCGATGCATATCATGAGAATTACGAATAAATATAGAGATGCCATGGAGTAATTTGAAAAGGGGAAAGGAGATCTGACGTGGGTAAAATGCTATGCAGTCATTTATTCCAATTAACATGTTATGATTGACTTTTTAAACAATTTCCATGCATAAAGGTTCAAAACGAATTGGCAACGTTATCCCTTTTGAAATAAAGAGATAATAAAAGTGCTATAATTACTATTGATGTTGAAAAATATGACTCCAATACCACCAACAGAGCTATGGGAAGTTTTTTATGACCTTGACAAAGCTGCCTTTTCACCTTTCAGAACCATGGTCCTTTATGTATACTTAGGAAAGTGCCTTGTGATGTCAAAGTGGAGGCCATTGTGCTAGCTTAGTAACGAGATGGATCACAACGCCATTCACCAGGAAGGAGTGAAAGGTGGGCAATTTGACTCGTGATGAGACCTCCTGTTCCAAAGACTTTTATTTTTCTATTGTGTCCATTGGATCATATCCCTGGTGTGGTGGCCATAGTGGGAATGCCACTTCACTGCTTCCTTATGATCATGGTAGGCTGGCTCATGATGAGACCCCCTATCCTGCATTTGACAAATCATAGAATTGTTAGTAAAAACACACATATATATTTTTTTTCTTTTCTTTCATATATCACTTCCTTTTCATATATAGAGGATGGCTCAACACTCCTTAAGAGTAGGGATGGTGGAAGAAGTCTGAACATATCAATAGAAGAAAATATACCCTTATTCTTATTCAATGATAATAAGCAAAGAGAATCATGAGAATTAGGGAAGAACCAACATGGTACAAGTAATCCATTAATTTTAATTATAGTGAAAATAAAGAAAACAAAGTGATATAGATAGTTTTTTCCTTCTCTTTTTCTAATTAAGACAAAGCAATCTTATTAAAGATGATAATTTCTATTTGATTTGCTTATTCCAATAACCTTTAAATTTTGTATCGTTGCATAAATGTTTGTATTCTTGCCTTCAAAGGATTATGAAGAGTGAAAAATTATTCACGCAAAAAAAGAATGCACTTAAAAAAAGGTGTTGTTCCTTAAATGGAGTGGTTGTTGTTCCTTAGGAGGGACAACAAAAAGATAACTGCACGCAAAACTGTTGTTCTTTAAGAGGAATGGTAGAAAGAAAAAAAATTGCACTTGAAACTATTGTTCCTTAAGATGAACAACAGTTGTTCCTTAAGAGGAACAACAAATAGAATAGACGCAAGTGAAAGTGTTGATCCTTCGACAGAATAGCATAAAAAAAAAACTGAAGCGAAATTGTTGTTCCTTAAAAGGAACAACAAGAAGCAAAAAAATGACAAAACTGTTGTTCCTTAGAAGGAATGGCAGCTGTTCCTTAAGAAGAAGAACAACTATTCCTTAAATGGAACAGCATAAAGCACGTGCATACCACGCTGTTCTTCCTTAGATGGAACGGCTATGTTCCTTTGAAAGGGAACAAAAGTTGTTCCTTAAATGGAACAACGCAAAACAAATGTAAACGTGATTGTTGTTCCTTAAATGGAACAGTTGATGTTCCTTTAGAGGAACAACAGCTATTCCTCAGGAGCAACATCAAACATTCAAAAATGCAAAACTGTTGTTCCATAAATGGGACGGCTATTGTTCTTTAAGAGGAACAAAAAAAGTATAAACACGTTAGATTGTTGTTCCTTAAACGGAATGACTATTGTTCCTTAAGAGGAACAACAAAAATGCAAACACGCAACACTATTGTTCCTTAAATGGAGTGGCTACTACTTCCTTAGGAGGAACAATAGCTGTTCCATAAGAGGAACAACAAAAATACAAACACGCAACACTTTTTTTCCTTAAATGGAACATTTGTTGTTCCTTAGGAGGAACAACAGTTGTTCCTTAAGAGGAACAGAAAAAATACAAGCATGCAACAATATTGTTCCTTAAATGGAATGACTGTTGTTCCTTAGGAGGAACACCATTTGTTCCTTAACAAGAACAACAAAAATACAAACACGCCACATTGTTGTTCCTTAGGAGGAACAACAGCTATTCCTTAAGAGGAACATCAAAAAAACAAACACGCACAAAACTGTTGTTTCTTAAATGGAACAACTGTTGTTCCTTAAGACGAACAACAATTATTCCTTAAGAGGAGCAACAAAAAGAAAAGACACATAAAAACTAATGTTCCTAAAATAGAACGGCTACTATTCCTTAAAAGGAGCAGCAACTGTTCCTTAAGAGGAACAACACAAAAATTAAATGAGAGAAAAGTGGTGTTCCTTAAATGGAACAACACTAAAATCTTTACAAAGATAGTTTATACAATAAAATTTAAAAAAAGAGAGGTTTATATACAAAATTAAAAAACAAATGAGTTGTTTATTGTATTGATGTTGAGGATGGTTTAACCTCCTCGGCCAGAATTTGCATGGTGGAATCTTTCCACAACTGTCGAAAAAATGATTCCCTGGTAAGAGGTTTGTGATAAAGTCACACTCAATTACCATTCGCTTTGGAAGAATATCTAGATCCATCAATGGTTGTCAATGTAATGGTGTCATTATCATGCACTTTTTGTATCTCATAAGGTCCTAGCCATCTGGTCTAGAGTTTTCCGGGGAAATATTGGAACCTTGAATTGTATAAGAGTGCCCATTCTCCTTCATGGAATATCTTCATTTTAATAAGGGCATCATGCCATTTCACCCTCTACTATTGAATTAATGCAGTGCGTTGAAGAGCTGAGAGCCTGATTTCATCTAATTCATTGATTTGTTGTAATCTATTGTTATGAGCTTCATTTAAATTCATACCCACCCCCTACGTTGTTCTCAATGTTTGAATCTCGAATTCAATTGGGAAGATGGGTTCTTTACCAAATACTAATTGATATGGTGAATATCCCGTGGTGTTTCTCCATGTTGTGCGATATACCCACAAGGCTTCTAGCAATATTGGGTGGTATGGAGTTGTAATTTTATGCTGAATATTGTAATTTCTCAATGTTGCAGAAATCTTGTTACCTATGAATTGCAGTCCTCCATCTGTAATTATGTCTCTCGATAGGCCATATCAAACAAATAATTGAAAAAGAAACTGTATTACTGAATCATCAGTAGCTCTTGGTAGCGCCTCTGCTTCAACCCATTTAGTAACATACTCCGTTGCAACCAGTATGTATGTTTTTTGATTGGTTGATGGGTTAATAGGACCAACAAAATCTAGTGCCCATCACTCAAAAGACTTAATTACTAATTGTGGGTTCAAAGGCATCTCATCAGATTGTCCAAGGCGTCCTGCCCTATGACAGCTATCATAGGCTTGAACAAATTTTTTGGCATCTTTAAAGATAGTGGGCAAGTAATAATTTGTTTGTAAAACTTTGTGACCGGTTCTACGCTCTGCAAAATGTCCGCCACACCGCCCAATTGTGGCATGCTTTTAGAATGTCAAATACTTCATCTTCCCAAACGCATCTTCTGATGTGCATATCTGCCCCTGTATGGAATAAATATCCCCCAATCCAAGAGAATCGGGTTTTGGGTTGCACTATTTGTTTTCTTTCATTAGGTGTTAGGTGCTTGGGTAATTTTCCCACTGCCAAGTAATTTGCAACGTCGGCATACCATGGTGTACTGACAGTAACAACAAGTAAATGTTCATTAGGGAATTGATCCTCAACTATTGTTGTGTCCATTGGCTTTGGCATTCTTGAGAGAAAATCCACTATAAGGTTTTATTTTCCAGGTTGATCCTTAATTGTGATGCCAAATTCCTGCAAGAGAATCAACCATCTTGTCACTCTTCCATTTATAACAGGTTTATTTTCTAAATACTTAATGGAAAAGTGATCTGTATATAAAACTATAGGATATCTAGTTATATAGTGTCTAAATTTATTTACAGCATATATTATAGATAAAAATTCTTTTTGAGTCATAGTATAGTTTAATTCAACAAGAGATAGATTTTTTCTAATATAATATATTGCCTATGGCTTTTTATCTTTTTCCTCCCTAAGAATTGCTCCGATTGTTGTTTCTGAAACATCAAATGAGATATGGAATGGAAAATCCTAGTTTGGGACCGTTAGCACTAGGGATGTTGATACAAGCTTTTTAAAATCATCAAAAGCACGGTCACACTTATCGGTCCAAATGAAATCAATATTTCCTGTTAGTGAATATAAAGGTGCAGAAATTTGAGAAAAATGCTTTATAAATCTTCTATAATAACTAGAAAATCTCAAAACATTGCATACCTCTGTTTGTGTGGTAGGGGTAGGTGTTAACAATGAATGGAAGGGGGAAGTGGCCTTTTTGGGTTGCTTTATTCAGTTCTTTATAGGCAACACATATCTGCCACTTTCCATTCTTTTTTGGCACCATTACTAATGGAGAGACCCACTTGTTATCAGATATTGGGTAGATAAAATTTACATCTAAAAGTTTTTGCAATTCAGATTTCACAATATCCTTAAGATGAGGATTTAATCTCCATTGGGGTTGGTGAACATGTCTAGGATCCTTTTCTGTATAGATGTGGTGTGTACACAACTGGGGAACAATTCCTTTCATGTCCAGGTAATCCCATGCAAAGCCTTCTTTATATTTCTCAGGAATTGAACCATCTTTTCTTCTTGTTCGACAGTCAGGTTTTTGTTCATGTTCAAAGTTTTTCCTAGCTCAATTTCTATGGTTTTGTAGTTATAAACAGAGATAGTTGGTATTGATTGATCATGAGTATATTTTAGGGGATTTTCTTATATTTCATCATCGAATGCTGCTTCGATCATGTGACATTTTAGATGGGATCTAGTTTCTTGTTGGTTAATGAAATTGTTAATGATGTCATCCTCTGTTTGGTTTTTAATTTCGAGGGCATCTTCTATGGTTAGTGGTGATCTAATGTTTTCAGTTAGGTATGATACATAATTCTTTGATAGTTTTTGCATAAATTGGGATGTCTTGAGTAGCCTAGAGGAGTGGAATTTTTATACACAATTTTTTTAGTTCTCCTAGAAGATCAAAAGAAAGATGTTCTATTGGGTGAGGCATGATCAGTCATTTTGGGAATGGTGTAGAAGAGGTGGTTTCTTGATCATAAGTTTTCTGTCTAAGCAGATTCTCTTCTTCTAGTGTTTGTTCTATAGCTAACAAATTTTTAGTTTTAACATTTTTATCTCCCTTTGATTCTATTATTTGCTCAGATCTTAATTGAATGTCATTGCACTCCCTTAACTCGGTTTCTAGTTTCGGTCCTTCAATTATTTCCGTAGATTGAACCGATCTATTATTGGGGTTCAGGTTGGGCTCGGCTGGGAGCTGCAGCCTTAAGTTGGTCTAGGGGTTTTGTTGCAATGTGTAAGGTGCTGGCAGTGTGGGTTGAGGGAGAGGGATTGTTCCAACTGGCTGATTTATAGGTCTTTTCTAGTTTGATTGCCAGTTTTGACTCTGCTAAGTGGAGGGTGACCATTGTGTCGAATATGCATTATTTTGCCAAAATGGTGGATGATAAGGAAAGTTTGGCCAATTGGTTTGATTTGTTTGATTTGGCCATGGTGATATGGGGAATGGCTGTTGTGACCAGCTAGAGAAAGGTGGTTGATTCTGCCAAACTCCATTATACTGCTGAGCATTATATTGAGGAGGTTGAAAAGAAGAGGATGGATCAATGGGCATACCTGTTTGTTGTGACTACCACTGTCAGCACTAATTTAGTAGGTAAACTAGTTCTTTTTCTTCTTTTGCTTCATTATAGACTGCTTTCAGTCCTGGGAGTGATGGGCAACTTTCTATGGCGTGATCTTTCATACAAATAGCGCAAATTTTGATTATATCCAGTGGGCACTCTTTGTGGCTATGTTTCTTTCTGCATCTAGGGCAGAATATTGCCAAATTTTGTTTCGCTTCTGCTTGCTTTTGTTTAGCTTGCATAATGTCCAACTACGTTGTCAGAGTTCCTATAATATCAGTTTTGAATTCTTCTAGTAGATTGCGGATTTCTACATGGGTTATACCTTCACCAGGGATCTTGTTATCCCTTGTGATCTTGTCACATTCTGCTGGCTTTAGTCTTGTGCTGCCTCTTGAACTCTTGATGCACAAATCAATGATGTCAACAAAATTTTCCTAATATATGTCACCTTTACACATAATGTTTAATGTTTCAATCCATTGTTCTTTCATCCCTTTAATTAGTGTAGTTTTTAACACGTTGTGAGGCAAGGGTAAAGATGCATAAGGAGATCTCTAGAGATTGTATTGAAAATGTTCTACATATTCCTCCAGTGTTTCACTAGGCCATGCTATCATTTGAAATATCTCATCCTTTAATTCTCTAGATATGCAATAGTCCTTATATTTCTTTAGAAAATCAGTTTTCATCTGATCCCAGTCGTTTATAATTCCCCCACATAATCCCATAAACCATCATAAAGTTGCTCCTTTTAATGTGGAGGGAAATAATTTTAGTTTTTGGGGATCGGTGGTATAGTCATACCCCTGGCATAATACATCAAACTAAAACAGAAATGCATCTGGATCCTCTGATGTTAGGCCATGGAATGTAGGGATATTCGGGATATTCTAGAGAGGAATGGCTTTCATAGGTGTGTTAACTGTTGTGTCCACGATGGGATACTGAAGTGTAGAGGTTTGAGCTGTTTGTTGGTTCTAGGCCATTTGGTCAAACATGTGCCAATACCCTTCTGAAATTTATAGAGAGTTATTCCTAATATGACTAGAAGGATTAGGAATGCGATTAACAACACTTCCTTGGTCTGGGATAATGAGTGTTCCTTGCTGACCTATTACCTGGTGGGATCTTCGCTCCTTAGGTTCTTCTACTTCATTTTGGATAAACTTAACAACACTCCCCTTATCTGGGCTACTGAGTGTTTGAATTATTTTGAGAGGGGATCTTGGCTCTTCTATTTTCCCTCTTTCTCCTCCTCCTTTTCAAAGATTACTAGATTTTCCTTCTTGCAAAGAAATTGGGCGAAAATTCTCAATTTCTTGAAAATCTTGCTCAGTTTCTTCTGTTTTTCTATGCACCTCAGCAAAGGCTATAGATGGTGAGTCTGTAGCCGAAAGGGAGCTCGTAGGTTGTCTAGAAGCAACTTTTCTAGGGCCTACTGATGGCTGAGATTCGACTTTCTTAATTATATCATCTATCACGGTTGATCGACCAAGGGTCACCGGTTCCTTAGATTTGTTAGGTTTGGGTTGTGGTTTTGGATTATTTTCAAGCTTTTTCTTTTTAGTCATACACACAACTCAAATATTTATTTCTACCGTAAGTTCTCTAACAATCTTGCTAGAAATCGGGTGGGGGAGCAGGGCTTTTACATCCTTCGTATGTAGGTTCTTACCTTCCATTTTTAATACCCAATTCTTTCCTAATAGGCACCCATGAGAGGCACACTACTCTTTAGAAATGGCTATAGTCTCCCCAGCAATAGCACCAAAATGTTGAGGTATAAAAGGTGTCTTTTTAACTCCTAATTATCTTCACATTAGTTATCAATCTGGGCAAGATTTTCTATTTCAAGAGTGTACAAAGTTTGTGGCAGCTATTTACGCAAGAGTAATGTTTCTAGCTTGTAGCATACTACTTTGAAATACAAGTGTAAACAGATGCTTTAAATAAAACTCACTTGCAATTAAAGGAAACTAAATTATTGATTCGACAAAGTAATAGCAATTATCAGTCAGGGATACAGTAGTAATAACTCATTCCTTGTTTAACTGATGTAAAATAAATCAAGCATAAATAAGATCCTTATTTTAAGAGCTTTGACAGTAATAGCCAATGTTCTTTATAGTTGTTGATCTCACACACCACACTAAATAACCAATTGGAAATGGCAATGAATTAAATCAATAATGTTACTGCATCTAATTGAAATGAGATACTTATGCTTACTGTAAGAATGCTAAAAGGCAAGCCTAAATGAATGTAGAAATTAAATGAGAAACAATGTTATATAATGGAAATGAACAAAAAAACTTATGTAACTGTAATGAACAACAAAGCTAAGTTACTGAAATGAACAGTGAAGCTCTGTAAGTAAAATGAAGAACACAATAATATACTTGCAAAAAGTAGTGATCTTGTCATGAGGGAAATGAACAACAACGCAATTCAATTACAACATATAAAACAGATCAGCTCATTAAGTCTGGAAATATGAAATAGTAAAGCGATGTGATTACAATAGATAGAAATGAAACCAAACCATCACACAGCAAAAATCATAAAGGAATGATACAAGAAGAGCAAGTGAATCCACGAGGGCTGGGCCGTTAGCTGCTAGTGAACACCACCAAATTACTTTAGTATGAAAGAAGGAACAACAACAATATTTTATATTTATCATATGCAAAATGGTTACAGCCAGTTCATACTTTGTTTCAACAACAAGAATCGATGATCAAATTAAAAATACAAAAGTAATTTCTGAATAATACCCCATTCTTTACAATTGTTGTCCCTTTTATAATGGCCAGGCAGATAAAATAGTAACAACGAATAGAATAGTAACAAAAATCCCTCAGGATCAAGAGATCCTGAAAGATCTACTCAATCTTCCATCTTCAGTTAGCTCTTTGTCTTTTGTGCTAATGTTGTGATCTTCTCTATCCTTATCCATAACTATGCGCTCCATCCTTGGCTTGCTTCCTGTGCGCTGCTTCCTAGTGAAGGAAAAACAGTTACTCCACTTTGTCCTTTTCCTTCTATCGGGTAGGGAATGGTAGTTTTCTATTTCATCTCTTTCCTACACGAGAAAGGACAATAATTAGCTAAATTGTAATAATAAATAGTTCCCTAGTTTTTACTATAATTATTTGATATATGAGTATCTTTTAGAACATAAAGCGGATATAATTAAAGGAAAGGATGATGAAATAAATGGCAAATTCATGCCTTTTTCTTAGCTCAACACCTGGAAATTCATGGGACAATAAATTCTAGAGGTCGTAGAGGAATCCTGCCACAATCAAAAGGTATGCCCCAGCCTGAACTCCACTTTTATTTCTCTTATACCTAAATCTTCGAAATCTGAAGATCCGGAAGGATTTCCTCCTATTGCCTTGTGTAATGTTATTTATACAATCATTGCTACTCTCTTTGTAAAACATATAAAACCCCTCTTGTCCAATATCAGCTCTCTTGAGCAAACGAGATTTGTAGAGGCTAGGAAAATACTGGACGGGCTCATAACCTCTCAAGAAGTAGTACACTCTCTCAAGGCAAGAAATGTTTCAGGTATGATGATTAAGATGGAACTTTCTAAGGTTATGACCGGCTAAGTTGGGCCTATCTTAATAGTATAGTCAAAGCCTATGGCTTTCCCAAAGATGGATAAATTAGATCCTTGCCATGACATCCTCCCCTGTCATCTCAATTCTGCTAAATGGGACTCCCATCCCCACTTTTAACCCAACCTGAGGCATAAGACAGGGAGATCCATTATCCCCTTTTCTGTTTATTATTATTACAGAAGAGATGGGTTGTTTTATAAAAAATGAGGTTAGAGAATCTAGGCTTAGGGGCTTGAGGATTTGAGGTAATGATTTATCCATCACCCACCAAAAATTCATGGATGATATCATGCTCTTATGCCAAGTATCCCTCAGGGAAGCTCTAAGAATAAAAGCGATTATTAGCACCCTTATGGAGGCCTCTAGGACAAAGATAAATAATGAAATGTATTGTATCTTCTTTTTTAACACTCAGGGGAATGTCAATACCTATCTTGCCAGGATCTTGGGGTTTCGTACTAGAAACCTCCTGTCTAAAGACCTAGGTATGCCCCTATATGAAAACACCCTAAAATTATCCTTATGGTAGCAGATCCTCCAAAAGCTGCAGGGAAAGCTAAGTTACTGGGCCTTTAGATTCCTCGACCTATTTGGTAGGACTGTCCTTCTTAAATCAGTACTCCAATCGATAGCCATTTATCAACTCTCAGGTATGGCAGCCCCTAAAGGGGTGTGATCCAAAATGGTTACCATATTCAAAAAATTATTGTGGGGAGGGCTCAACAGGGCAGGCTATTGGCATTGGTATCCTGGCAGGGCCTAGCGAAACGAAAAATGGAAGGAGGGTTAGGCCTCAGAGATCCTTATATTTTAAATCAAGTAATGGGCACAAAATATGGTGGAGATGGATAGGAGGTGGAAAGAAATTATAGAAAAGGAAATATAATATGCCTGAGATAACTAAGGATATTTTGCAATATAGATATCCTCCCAAAGGATCAGCAGTGTGGAACTTGGCAGCCCGAAACAGGAACCTCATAAACTAGCATGCCTTTTGGAAAATCCATAATGGAAAACCAACAAGATTTTGTCAGGACCCTTGGCAACAAAGAGAACTAATGATAGAAAAGCAAGACATCAAGGACACATATCAAGATACCATAGACAGGAATATACACTAGGTGGAGCATTTCGGGAAAGAGGACCAAGGAATGGGAAGCTGGAGGAGATGGAAAAATAAGGAATATTGGTGTTAGGTCATAGACACCGACCACGGGATAGTGCTAGACAAAGCGCTGAAAATTAACAATCTGAAATGATCCTGATAACCTGAGATGGGGGCACACTACAAAAGGAACCTTTACCATAAAAGAATCATATGACCTCCAAGCAGGACAAGCCCAAGACGAGCAAGACCTCTTATGGAAAAAGATATGGAAGGGAGGATGGTGGCCTAAGTTATCTCACTTCCTTTGGCTAGTTTGCAAAGGAAAAATCCTAAATTGGGATCAACTTGAGAAAAGGCGCTTCCAGGGTCCTTCCTTCTACTGGCTTTGTCGCCATAATAGAGAAGATATTGAGTAAATGCTTAACACATGCCCATTTGTTGAACAAAAATGGAGGCAAATGCAAAGAGTTTTTGAAAGAATGGATCGAGATCATCACAACATTAAAGAAGAAAATCCTCCTTTAGTGAAGCCACATATTCTCAAGGTCGGTAGTAAACCGAGCATGGGGGTTGTCCTTAGGATTAAATTTATGGGCCATATGGAAAGAGAGGAACTGCATAGTCTTTAAAAATAAATCCTCATGTCAAGAAAAAGTGTGGGAAGGAATAGTTTAGAACATCAGGGAAATGATCTTAGAAGAGTAGTGGAACCAAGAAGATTGGCAATTCCCCCCCCAAGAAGCTGGAATTTTACAAAAACTCAATCTATCACCAGAAATGATTGCTCCCACTACCTGGAAAAAAAACTATATAAGCACGATATCCCCGGCTCACTTTACTATCCCAAGAGAAGGATTCATAAAACTCAATTTTGACGGGGCATCGGAAGGGAATCCGGTAGTGGCAAGCTTAGGTGGCCTCTTCCATGATATCCAGGCCAACGCTAGGCAAATATATGATCATTCATGCAAGATATAAAGTAACAATGAGGTAAAGTTTCTGCAGTAAGAAAAGGACTTCTAATAGCCATTGGAATGGGGTATCAAAATATAGTGGTGGAAGGAGACTCAAGTCTAGTCACAAACACTCTAGAAAATATGAACAATGGCACAAAATGCGACAAATTCAACCAATGTTCGAGGATAACTTGACTCATCCAAGAGATAGGGGAATTAATACAAAAGTTTGATTATATTATGGTCGGCATATTAGACAAGAAGGGAATAAAGGGGCAGATTTTCTTGCTAACTAGGGATGCAATCAACAAAATGCCATGATGGAAAAACTATTGCTAGTCCAACCCTAGGATGAGAGATTCATAACCCTGGTGGAAATTTTGGATTAGGATCATAGGCAAAGCCAGGAAAATGACCTCTAAGAAACACAAGAACTCCATCAAGGTGCATGCCAGTGGTTGGTACAACTTGTGAAAAGTAATGAAGTGTAGCTATGATTTACATACCACTACCCCCCACACTCTTAAAGCAATGAGTGTGGTGGCCCTTGGCATGAGTGCATGTAACGGTGGTGGGAAAGGTGGCAGAGAATATAGTGGAGGGGCATGATTTATAGGAGCAAAGGGCAGACAGGTCGGTAATGGTGGTGAGTTTTCTTGCGGATGAAGGAGCTAGTGCAGGGGAAAGGGAGGGCAACGACATCCTTGACATCATGCTTGGAGATGGGCTACAATCACTTACAGGTATTTTTCTTAGCTCTTCACCTCTTTTTCAATGACGACCTATTTGGATTTTTGCTAGGTGGAGAGGGGGAAAATTAGGAATGTTAATCAGGAGGTTCAGAAATGTTTGGGGAAATGGAGGTGGAAATTGGTTGAATTGTCTTAGTTTTGTGTCTTTGTACCACGCTTGTCGAGTATCACCTCTGCCTTTTTTTGTCTTGACATTGTGTTGTTTCACATTGGGAACCTATGTATAGCACGCTGAGGGCTGAGTGGGGTTGGACGAAGGGGTCAGGTAGATAGAGGCTATGAGTCTAATGCTGAGAGAAGTGGGGTTTGAGTTACTATGTTGTATAGGAGCTTGGTCCTGCTGCCAAAACCATTGCAATTGGTGGGGTACTATAAGAAATTATTGCAGTTAGATAATTGCTAGGGCCCTTGATGGGGACGTCTGGTATGAAAATGAGAGTGGTGTTGCTCTAATTTACTAGGGAGAGGGGAAAGGGTCTGTAATTCATGGATGGAAACCTATATGTCTGAGGCTAGGCTCACTTGTGTGGCCTTAGCAAGGGACTGCCAACCTGACTGCATATGGGAGGCACTAAGGGTGGAGTTGTGAGATGATATAATGGAATTGGAGATCAACCCCTTCTTAGGACTAGTTCTCCATCCATTATGGTTCTAGTACTAATAATAAAAGGAAAATGGAGGAGCATGTGGAGTTAGACTGCACCGATAATTCAATTCAGGGAAGAAACCAATGCCATAGTATGTCAAATTGCTTTTGGTTAACAAATTCTTTTCGTGAATAGGTTGATGAGCCCCAGGAATGGGTAATTATATGGGCTCATTTTTCCTCCTAACATAGCTTAATCCACCATTCTCATTATTTTATTGCATGTTTTTTATTATATTTATTCTAAGAGTGATTTGGGTTAGTCATTATGAAGTCTAATGTGTGCTTAATGCAGAGTTTTGGTCAATTTTGAAGACAAAGTCAAAGTTTTAATGAGAATTTCGCAACAAATATATGAAGAATAAAAGGAATAGGATTTGTAGGAGGATGTCCCCCTCATTTATGACTCCCTCCTTCGAATCCTCCTTCAGAAAGCTCAGAGCACAAGCAGCCACATCAATGCATTAGAGAGGCAGTTGAGCAAGTGAAGAATAGTTGTTGTCGATCTAAAGTCTTGGGAGCCAAGCCTCCTTGATTTTAGGAGAGCTGTTGGGAGCTTCAGTTGTATAAGTAGAGAGGCCAAGGGCCTCATTAGGCTATTGGATTTTAGTCAAATTTTCGCACTTTTGTTGCAGCTTTTGCTCAACACATTTCGAGCTTACTTTTGTGGACAATTTCGTGTAATGTGACTATTATTTTGATAATGAAGATGAAATATTTTCTGAGCCAGCATTGAGTTACCTCGGAGGGCTAAATCTCTTGGGTTAGGGCCCAACCCAACCTACCTAGCACCTCTTGTTTTTGTATTTATATGTTTTGTTTCAGTTTATGAATTAGTTGTTATTAGATAGATTTCTTCCTTTCTTAGAATAGGTTACTTTGGTGATTTACATAGTTTTTTCCATTTCAGTTTGCTAAAGTAGGTTAAAAAGTGTTAGGATAAAGATACAAAAAGGCCATCAACAGATCCTTGACCTTCTTTCCTCCCTTTGGGACCATGAGCTGAGGTCAAAACCCTCTTGCTGCCACAAAAACATAGTTTTGCCTTCTCCATGCAATTTCTAGTGTTATAGTTTGATTTAGAGGTTTTTCTTCAGATCCATTTTTCCATACTCATTTTTGTTTTCGCGAAAAATCTCTTTCCAGGATTTCCTTTCCATATAGCATTCTTTAACATTTTATTTTCCCATATCAAAATTTAGGTTAACATGAGATATAATTCTGTTTTTTGGTGCAGCTAGTTTCTTTGCTTGCTCAGTTTCAGAGTTTGATTTGCAGCTCTCTTGCAATACATGTCTGCTCATAATAAGTCAATAAATCAGCCATCAACAACTCTCTTTGCTACATGTTCCATAGGTCATTCATAGCCCCTCATAAATCTGCGCTAATTTTCTGCACTTTTCTCGTAAACTTTCCTCTCGTCCCTTGAACAAGTCCAACCATAATTCCCTTCCCTAATCCTCCTTGATGAACTTTAGACACCTTAACACATCCTTCTAGCCTTCAGCTACCCTTTCCAACCATTTTCCCACCTTTAAAACCTGTAAAACAACCCTCAGGATTCCTCATGTAGATCCCTCACAGCCTCCTGTAGAATTTCCTGTAGGTGACTTTTTGAAGTCCGATTGCAAGGAAAGCCTCTAGAGGGTTACTAGAGGCCTCCTAGGACCCGTCCACACCTTCCTACACCTCTGCATATCCCAAAGTTTCCCTCCATCACCACCTAATCACTAAAACATCCATAAACAAATAAATTACATGCATGATAATTTCACATAAAATAAATAAAAACCCAAAAAGATTGTTTTTTCTCATTTCCTTCTAGAAATAGCTTGAATAGATGTTGTTTACTTCTTAAGTAGGTAATGGCATTCATTTTATGGCTTTTCATCTCTCTTTCTGCAAAAGTAGTGTTATTTAATTAATTAGGATTTGCTAGGGTTACTTCACATTTCAGTCTTCCTTCTCTTTCTGTAAGTAGAGTAGCCTCTGTAGAGTAAGCTTTTCTTTCTTTCGTCACATATAAAGCTTCTTCTGGAATTCATAGAGGTTGACTTGAGCTCCTAGTGATATTGCGCGAGCTGACCAAGTGACAACCTGCAGTAAGAACTAGTACTTGTGCATACAACACCATCGCTTCCAAGTTTGTTACGAACTACTGGGTTGATAAAAGTAAAATAGGAAGCCCCAGGAGTTGCAACATTATTGCTGCAAGACTGGTGCTCACCACTTTTTTGGCCTCGTTACTAGGGAAGCATCAGAGTATTTTGTGATCATTTCTTTCTTCTATTTCTTCTTGCAACACTCTGCTAAGTAGTTTATTTCAGCAAAAGTAGATTAGTCCTTCCAATTCTGCAATTTCCATTCTAGCAAAATTAGATTAGTCATTTCCTTGCTTTCATTTCAATTTTGCAATTTCCTTTCAGCAATTTCATTTCAACAGTTGCAATTTGTTTGTTCAATCAATTTCAATTTTGCAAGTACAAGCAGAAAATCATAAATCACCCAGAAAGAGTTTTCCTTTCATGCTTCATAGGAACAGAGATAATTCAGGAAAATTCTTACCCAACACCCCCACCACATCACAAAGCCACCCTTCTCTCATATTCAGTGGCAATGATCCAGAAGAACCTTTAGGTGAACAACCAGAGATATTTGAAGAACCTATAACAGAAGAAGAGGAAAAAAGCATCCCTCCTGAGACAATGGCTAAAAACAGAAATGCTATGGGGAATGGAAAGAGAGTAGAGGGTACCTTTTCCATCTGAGAGACCAATGGGGACACTAAAATGAAGAACATAAGCCCTTCAGCCTACCTCACTTCCATGGATTGACTACAGAAGATCCTAACACCTTTCTTTTTGAGTTTGTTGTTATCTATCGAACCTATGACTATGCAGAAGATGAGCAAAAGTTGAAACTATTTCCTTCTACTCTTAAGGATGCAGCATTACGCTGGTTCATGGGGTTACCTGGCAATAGCATCACAACTTTGGCTCAGATGTAGCAAGCCTTTAATCACCAATATCAGGACTACTGTAGGTCAAAATATACCAAGGAAAAAATCTTCTAAATGACCATGGGAAGTGATGAATTATTGGAAGATTATGAAGAGAGATTCTAGCTCAGTTATAAAAGGGACAAGTGCACACTTAACCCCGAATTGCTGAAGTTGGTCCTACTCAGGGGAATTATGGAAGACCTTCTAGACACCATCCATCTATTAGATGGGGGAGACATCTACCAAATACCTTAGGAAGACATAAATACTTTTCTTAGAAACCATTCTAGGGTAGCCAAAAAGAGAGCTAGGGGGAGTCAACCCATAGCTAGTACCTCCTCGTGCAGTTCATCCCTCAAAGTTGAACTTGGAAACATGATGGAAGACTTCAAGAGTGAGATGTTGCAGACTCTTGCCATGCAAATGGATACCTTGCATATCAAAAGGAAACAAGAGGAAGC
Source organism: Pinus taeda (assembly GCA_000404065.3). Lineage (NCBI taxonomy): Eukaryota > Viridiplantae > Streptophyta > Pinopsida > Pinales > Pinaceae > Pinus > Pinus taeda. Next base: position 21,359 of record APFE031065250.1, read on the forward strand.
AGAGAGTGCTTTGGCCATTTTTTGTCCTAGGTGGACTAGAAGGCATCCTAGGAATGGATGTACATTGAACTCTATAGAGGTTTGTTCAGTCTGTGAAGAAGATCATTCTAAAGATAAGTGCCCTTCCTTGCTCGAGCTTAAAGTTGTATACCAAGGGGTTGAAGGAGCCACTGAACCACTCTACTTCATGAACCAAAGGGGACCTCATGGACCTAGACTATACTAGCAGGGAATGTAAGGGACTTTTCAGGCATACTACAACCCCAATCAAACCACTTCCATACCTTCTTGGGGTCTGCATGCTCATCCTTCCTAGTCCACCCCTCCTCCTTGGTCATATCCATCTCAATATCATGCCCAACCAGCTGCTCATTCATTTCACTCATATGCTCAGCTACAACCTCAGCAGAATGCATCTCACTAGGGGTGTAGGCCCCAATACAACTCTCCTCCCACTCTTTTGCCTCCACCACCTGCTCAACTGCAACCACTGCCTCTTGCTCCACCAAGGCAACCCTAAATTCCTACTCAACCAAACTGGAACCCGAAAAATAGATAGGCTCAACAAGTATATAGTGGGGAACTGTCATGCCCAACCTATGCTGTGGATATTTAGGAGATTAACCTACGATCTGGGAAGGTTCTCCCAGATAGCCAACCTCCCCCTAAGGAGGATGAGGAAGATAAAGAATAAAGTGAACCGAAAGCAATTCCACCCTTTCCTAAGAGATTATCCAGGACAACACAACCCATCGTAGAAGAAACTGGACTTTTTAAAGGAGTATTAAAACAATTATGTGTAAAGATACCACTTCTCCAAGCCATAAAGGATGTGCCTATATACAATTATATGATCAAAGAGAAGTGCTTCAGTCATCTAGGCGGGTGAAAGAGAGATGCCCCAACAATCAATGTCATAGGACAGTTGTCTGACCTGATGTTGGGTCAGGTAATCTATCTGAAATATCTAGACCCTGGAAACCCAGTAGTTGATGTCCACATCAATGGAACCATGATTCCACACACCTTGATTGATCATGGGGCTGCCATTAATGTGATGAGAAAGTAAAGCATGCTCAAACTCAACCTTCAGGGCTCCTTGACGAAGACCACAACAGTACTACAGCTAGCATATCGCTCCACTGTGACCCCTGAAGGGATTGTGGAGGATATGATGGCCTCCACTGGTTGTTGGAAGTACCCTGCTGATTTCCTAGTTCTCCAGCCGAAGGAAAAGCTCATTGGGTATCCTCTCATCTTGGGAAGGCCCTAGTTGGCTACTACAGATGCCTACATCAGTTGTCGAGCTGGGAACATAACAATCAAGAACGAGCATATCTCCAAGCAGCTAGTCCTATACCCTCCTGCCCAACCCCTGTTAGAACATGATCTACCTCTCTAGTTGGAGGAGGAGGATGAGGATGAAATCTATTTTGCACCACTATGTATAGTAGAAACTGTTATGGGGGGGAACCGCAGAATGAGGATGATATCATTGAAAATTTAATTTAGAATCCACCCCCAGTATTTTTCCATTAGAAGATCTAGTGAAAGAAACCCAAGACAATCCCTTAACTGATCTCTATGTGGCCGACCTAACCTCTCTCCGTGTTAAGAATATAGAGTTTGGCCCAAAAAGGACTTTGAAACTCAACTCATCCCTATCCACTTCCCAGGAGAAGGAACTATGTATTTTATTTAGAAAACATTTAGATTCCTTTGCCTGGAGCTATAAGGAGATGAAGGGAGTGCACCATTCAGTTTGTACTCATCAAATATACATTAAGGAAGATTGTAAACCAGTCAAGCAACCTCAAAGGAGGATGAATCCAGCCCTTAAAGACATTGTCAAGGAATAATTACAAAAGATATTGGATGCAGGATTCATCTACCCCATCTGTGACAGTGAATGGGTCTTTCCTTTGGTGCTAGTGCCAAAGAAAAATGGTAAGTGGAGAATCTGTGTCCCACCTCCTCAAAAGGTGAGAGATGTCCGAAGTTTCCTAGGCTTAGCGGGATATTACAGAAGATTCATTAAAGATTTCAATAAGTTAGCCTCTCCATTGTTTGGTCTTTTGGGAAAATATTTCGAGTTCATATGGACTAAAAACAATCAAGAAGCCCTAGATACCTTGAAAAGAAAACTTGTGACTGCCATAATTTTGAGCGGCCCAAACTGGGCCCTATCCTTCCACATCCACAAAGATGCCATGAACAAAGAAATAGGAGCAGCCTTAGGGAAATTTGATGAAAATTTACCTGATGCCATATACTTTATAAGTAAAAATTTGTTCAAGGAAGAGTTAAACTCTATGGTAATAGAGAAGGAACTCATAGTTGTAGTACATTCCTTAAATAAATTCATACTTTACATCACATGCTATCAAACCTTTTTACACACTGATCATGCTACAATGAGGTACTTAATGAACAAACCAGATGTAAATGCTCACATTATTAGGTGGTTTCTTTTATTACAGCTGTTTGATCTATCCATTGTTGATAAGCCTGGTAAAGAAAATGTTGTTTTTGACTTCTTACCTAGACTAAATTTGCCTGTAGGTGAGGAAGGAATGGTGGATCATCAAATTCCCGATGAACACCTATCTTCTATCTTAGTACTCTTTCCATGGTTTGCTGATATAGAAAATTACCTGGTTTCAGCACAGTTCCCACCACACCTATCCTCAAAAGAGAAGAGCAAGATCGTGAGTAAAAGCGCCCCTTTCACCTGGATTGGGGGCAATCTCTTCAAACTTGGCCCAGATCAGATCTTTAGAAGATGTGTCAGGGAGGAGGAAGTTTTTGACATTCTCTTGACCTGTCATGACGAGCCTTGTGGAGGCCACTTTGCAAGAAAAAAGACTACCTTCAAAATTTTGTAAGCAGGTTACTATTGGCCCACTCTTCATCAAGATGTGAAGAGATATATCAGCCAATGTGATCGGTGCCAAAGGATGGGGAAACCTACTCCAAAGGATGAGGTGCCCATGCAGCCTCAAGTGACATTTGAGCCATTTGAGAAGTGGGGCATGGACTTTATGGGTCCTATCAACCCTCCTTAAAAACAGAAACAATATATCATTGTGTGCACCGACTATCTGGAAACATGGGTAGAGATGAAAGCAATCAAGTCAGCAACAAAAGAAAGAGTAGCTGAGTTTTTGAGAGAAAACATATTCTACAAGTTCGGGTATCCAAGAGAACTGGCTACAGATCAAGACAGTTAGTTCACTTCCAATTTGATTGAAGACCTGCTCACACATCATAAAATCAGTCACGGCACTTCCACCCCTTACCATCGACAAGCCAATGGACAGGTGGAAGTCAGTAATAGAGCTTTGGAAGGAATTATGACCAAGGTAGTGACCAGCAGCAGAAAAGATTGGGTGGATAGACTAGTTAAGGCCACTTGGGCCTACAACACAACATGGAATACCACCACAGCGTTCACATGCTATGAGCTGGTCTATGGGAAGAAGGCTTTGCTATCAATAGAGTTTGAATAAAATACACTAAGGATGGCAGCTCAGATGGACCTAGACCTCAACCATGCACAGGAGGAAATACTACTCCAGCTCAATGGATTGGATGAATAGAGATTGTAGGCCCTTCTCCACACAGAGATAATCAAACTTCAAAGGAAGATATGGCATGACAAAAATATGAAGGAGAAGCAATTCCAAGAAGGTGATTGTGCACTGCTCTATGACTCAAGGTATAAAGACTTCAAAGGCAACCTGAGGACAAGATGGCTGGGACCCACCACTGTAGAAAAATGCAACGATAATGGTTCATTTTTGATCAGAACCATTGATGAGGAAGCCATCCCCATGCTTTTCAATGGACATAGGTTGAAAATTTACAAGAAGCCCCTCTCCAAGCGACAGTTCATTGAAGATCTGAATAAGACAGTGTTGGCAGTGGAGCAAGTCTCAACCTCCACTCCACCCATTCACTGAAGAAAAAGAAAAAATAATGAGGACTCAAGTGAAAACCTCTATGAGGTGCTTGAGTCCCATCAATGGGTTGAAAACCTATTTTGAGGTGGCCCAGTGATGACGAAAACAAAAAAAAAGAGAAAATAAGATCCCTGGGTGAAAACCTCCCTTGGAGGCGCCCAATGCAGGCAAGTATGGTGAAAACCTCCAAAAGACGCCCTAGTTTTTTTTTCAAAAAAAAAAAATAGAGAAACACGAAGAGAAAGTTGACTTTTAAAATTCATTGTAGGTTATAGGCAGGCCACAGGAAGCAAAAAGGAGATGCCATAAAGCCTATTACACATCCTCTACACTCTTCTCCAACATTCCTGACCTTTCTTCCACCTCACTGTGTGTTTTTTCTGAACACTGTGTATCATATAGGAGGCTCTGTGTGTTCTATAGGAGGCTCCCGTAGAAATCACAAAGAGCTCAAAATCGAATTTAAAAATAGTTTAAAGAGATGGGAATTTTCATAAAGATCATGTAGGCCATCCTATGGCTATCCACCATCCTAACGCTCCATCCCACACCAACACCACCTCATTTCCATTGATTTCTTTCCTTCCAGCATAAAAAACATAAAAACAAGTTTAAAAAAAAATAAGGAAATAAAAAGAAAAACACCTCCAAAACTCACCTATAGCTTACCAAATCCCTCTCCAATGCCATCAGTATCTCTAGTAGCATCCTCAGAGCTCCGAACACAAGAATCAGCTAAAACTTTTAGAGGGAGAAGCAGCTGCAGGAGCTCCTGTAGGATTTCTTGTAGCAGCTGATCCCCTTAAAATCAAGCTCCAACAAAAAAATAGGTGCAGCCACAAGAATGAAGAGGATGTTCAAAGAAAGATTCAGTTAAAGGGTACCTGTACAAAACAAGCAAGCCATATATCAAGGAGCAAAATCATATAGCAGAAGGGATATAGGCATGCAACACTGAAACCGAGAATGTAGTAGCAACAGAATCAAGCAGCACCACAGCATGAACATTCGACCTGCAGGTAAGTGTCTAACTGTCTCTTCTATTGCATCTGTATAATTAAGAAATTGCATGAACGAATGAGATGGTTAGGGTTAAACGCTCATCTGGATATCCCATCATACATGTGCCTAGTTAACTCAGAAAATCCAAAAGACAGGTAGTGGCGGGTGTATAAACTCCAATGCAAATGATGGGAAGTGATTGTGGGCAGAAGTCATGAGGGGTCATGATGACACAGCAGTGGGGATCAATGGTCCGAATAATGGAAACGTACCCTTTTTTCCAACTCACATCATCACTGAAAATATCTCAAAATAGACATAAGTACTCCCCCTCAAACTCCTCCACCACCTCTGTTTCCATTTCATCATCATCCCTATAGTTGCATCAAGCTCCATACCACCTCCATAGCCTCAAAACCATCATTATCTATCGTTTTTAGTCCTCCTCCTCCTATCGGCATTCTACAAGAGCATTATCGAGTTCTATGGGAGCAGTAACAGGTTCTACAAGAAACTACAACCAGTTCTATAGGAGGGGCAATAAGTAGCTTTTCAAGAGAAAACACAGGGTTTTCACTTGAATTCGGACTTTAAGAGGTAGGCTATGTACAAACCCACCTTGGATATTAATATGTGCAAGGAATGATGAAATTTTAAGGAATAATTAACCATGAAAAATAAGAGGAATTTCATAAAAACGTGTTGCCTATTTCTTTAAAAAAAACAGTTTTTCTCTATTTCCTATTTCTACAAAAATTATTGTCTCCTTCTCCACCTGGGGTGTTCCAAAAGGGTGCAAGAAAAATGATAGGGGGATTCATGAGGAAGGAACCCACAAATTCAGTCAAGCTCCATGAACATCCTAAGGTAGTAGCCATTTTCACTAGAGCCAATTGGATGCCATTTTTTGAAAAATTTCGAGGGTTTGATGAGGAAGTGGCTCAGGAGTTTTCCCTTTCCTTGGTACCCCACTCTAAGACCCATGCCACTGTTACTTTCAGAGGTCTCACCGTGGAAATCACCCTAGAATTTATCAGTAGGGTTACCAGTCTTCACTTGAATTACCCTAAAGCAGAGATGAAAAGCCACTGGGTCAAGTTGCCAAGAAAACCTTCTTCCAAGCAATTGAACACCCTGTAGAAGACAAAAGTGGCATTAGAAGAAAAAGCATACCTTACCCTTGGGATGAGGTCAGTTACCAAATCATCAATTACATTTCATGTCAAGGGAGGTATAGCATAGTTTATGGCTACCATTTTAGACTTCTCCATGAGATAAGATATGGCATGGACACTCCCACACCCCAAAAACTCAACATTCCCTATTTTCTCCTACAATCCCTTATAGACTCTAGCATTAAGTTGAAGGCAGGGGGTCCAGATCAGTTGGCTCACCGTGGGTTGATTAAACTATTAGTGGAAGAAGCCCTTCACACCTTCAAAATACCCATAGCTTGTGAAATCTTCAGAAATATGATAGGAGAAGATGACATAAAATCCCTCACATATGACCTCAGTCCTTCTGAAAGTGAGGGGGAAGAACAAAAAGGGGAAGATGAAGAGAAAACCAAAATAGAGGAAGAGGACACTAAAACAGGGAAGGAAGAACCTAAAACAAAGAAGAAAAAGACTAAAATAGAGAAGAACAAGGCTGAAGCAGAGAAGGAAGAAACAAAACAAGATGGGAAGGAAACCAAAACAGAGCTAGAGGAAAGAAAGCTAGTAGAGGCAGAGAAAACAAAAGAAGAGGAAAAAGGGGCAAAGAAGACAAAAGTGTCTCTCAAGACACTAGAAAGGGAGGCAACAATTGTTCTTGTTGCCCTCAGCACCCTAGTTAAACCCAAACAAAAGAGGAATAGGCAACCATCAATGTATTTCAGGGCTTGAAAAAGCACAATGATAAAACAAGGAAGCCACCGCCATCCTCAAAAGAGCCCATCATAATTGAAGATTCCCCTCCTGTCAAAAGGGAAGAATCTCCCTCCAAAACCCCCATCACTTATGAAAGAGGAAGTCCTAGAGCTTCCACTTGGAAGGAAAGAATAAAACTATAGGACTGAAAAGCAGTCCTACAAGAGGCACTAACTGCTCTATAGGAGATCCTAACAAAGCTACAAAGACCAAAAAACTTGAGAAAAGGGCACAAGAGCAGACCAAGGGGAAGAATGAAATAGCAAAGACACAAGAACCTAACCCCTAGCCTAGTTTGGGCTCTTATTACAACCTTCTTGAAGGGGACAAAATTATTCCATAGAAATTTGCAGTTCCACTCACGAAAAATTTTAAGAACCACCCTAAATTTATATGTATAATAAATGGGTGAACCCCCATGATACATAGGAAAATGGGAGGTGATTTTATCACTAATATAATATGTTATATATATATATATATATATATAAATATATATATATATATATATGCGAATCTCTCACCAGATTATATTATCTTGTAAAGTCATGGCGAATGTTTTGTTAAAGTATGAAATCATATATAATAATAATAGAACATATTCATTAAACTATAATATACTAACACACATGTTTGGAAAAAAGAAACATAATTTTCACATCCTACAAACAATGTTGCAAGTTTTAGTGGCCATGTTTGTCATGGTAGGATAGATTAATGTTACCAAATCATCAATTACATTTCATGTGAAGGGAGGTATAGCATAGTTTATGGCTACCATTTTAGACTTCTCCATGAGCTGAGATATGGCATCGACACTCCCACACCCCAAAAACTCAACATTCCCTATTTTCTCCTACAATCCCTTATAGACTCTAGCATTAAGTCAAAGGTAGGGGGTCCAGATCAGTTGGCTCACCATGGGTTGATTAAACTATTAGTGGAAGAAGCCCTTCATACCTTCACAATACCCATAGCTTGGGAAATATTCAGAAATATGATAGGAGAAGATGACATAAAAGCCTCACATATGACCTCAGTCCTTCTGAACGTGAGGGGGAAGAACAAAAAGGGGAAGATGAAAAGAAAACCAAAACAGAGGAAGAGGACACCAAAACAGGGAAGGAAGAACCTAAAACAAAGAAGAAAAAGACTAAAACAGAGAGGAAAAAGACTGAAGCAAAGAAGGAAGAAAAAAAACAAGATGAGAAGGAAACCAAAACAAAGTTAGAGGAAACAAAGCTAGTAGAGGCAGACAAATAAAAAGAAGAGGAAAAACGGGCAATGAAGACAGAAGTGTCTCCTGAGACACTAGAAAGGGAGGCAACAACTGTTCTTGCTTACCTTAGCACCCTAGTTAAACCCAAACAAAAGAGGAATAGGTAACCATCAATGTATTTCAGGGCTTGAAAAAGCACAAGGATGAAAACAAGGAAGCCACTGCCATCCTCAAAAGAGCCTATCATAATTGAAGATTCCCCTACTGTCAAAATGGAAGAATCTCCCTCCAAAACCCCCATCACTTATAAAAGAGGAAGTCCTAGATCTTCCACTTGGAAGGAAAGAATAAAACTATAGGACTCAAAAGCAGTCCTACAAGAGGCACAAACTGCTCTACAGGAGATCCTAAAAAAGCTACAGAGACCAAAAAGCTTGAGAAAAGGGCACAAGAGTAGACCAAGGGGAAGGATGAAACAGAAGAGGCACAAGAACCTAACCCCTAGCCTAGTTTGGGCTCTTATTACAACCTTCTTGAAGGGGGGAAAATTATTCCATAGAAATTTGGAGTCCCACTCAGGGAAAATTTTAAGAACCACCCTAAATTTATATGTATAATAAATGGGTGAATCCCCATGATACATAGGAAAAATGGGAGGTGATTTTATCACTAATATTATATATATATATATATATATATATATATATTATACTTTTGGGAATCTCTCACCAGATTATATTATCTTGTAAAGTCATGGCAAATGTTTTTTAAGTTGAAATCATATTATAATAATAATAAAACCATATTCATTAACTGTATAACAACATGTTTGGAAAAAAAACATATTTTCACTTCCTACAAACATGTTGCAAGTTTAGTGGCCATGTTTGTCCATGGTTATGAGAGATTAATGTTTTCTCTTACCACTTTTGTCAGCTACCACTTTTTCCAACTATTCAAATTTTCTTTCTTATTCCATAACTCCAACTACGAGATTTAAAAAAAACACATTTCGTGTTACCCCAACACACCAACAAGTAGCAAGCCCCAACTATATTAATATAATGAAGATAGTAAGTATCTCAAGGCTTGAAGGGATATAAATGGAAAGAATGACTATTGTCAGAGCCTTCCAATCAATATATTAAAATATAAATGTAGGATTATTATTATTTTAATATAAATCTTCAATTAAATAAAAAAATTTAATTACGGGCTCTCCCAATCTAAATTTATTATTAGCATAATTCACTACCTTCATACCATTTTTAACAACATTCTAACATGTGGATTAATTTCCTTTTTGGTGCACAATCTCCGCCTTTTATGACAATCTGGTGTAGTGACCCAACCCCTACAGATAATTACGACAAACTAAGAATAACAGAGAAGATGAAAGGTTGTACAAACCAACATATTTTTCAAACAACTAATCCAAGATCAGTACCTTAACGTTTTCATGAAGATATCATATTGAGAATGTTTGATAAATGGTAGGAAATCTGGGCAGCGACTATCTCTCTTCTGTGAGGGTGGGCAGCGACTATCTCTCTTCTGTGAGGGTGAAGCCGAAAGAGTTAAGATTTCATTGTTTTGAATTTGTTTTTGTTAAATCAGAAAAACCAATATAAATGGAGATATCGGTAGTTTTTACTAAATTTTGTGAAGTGACTAAATGTAGCTTTAACCATTCACCTTAAGACTTTTTTTACAATATAATTTCCTAAGTCTATTTAATATCTTCATTATCATAAAAACCAACCCATATCCATCTTAACTCCACATCTATCACTCTTATAGGGATGAAATCTATTTATTCCTCCCAGCACTTGGTAGACCGGGAATGGATCTAAGCTGATAGAATTTCCCTTTCAGTAGTCCATGCTCACATCAATACCATGGTATTACCATGGGTTATCATAAACCTGGAGCTTAAAAACTGCTATTAGTAATTTATAAAAATTAATAAAATTAATAATTGATTTTTATTTTATTTTTTATTTTAACCAAGTTAAAATGTTTAAGTGACGTTAAATTACAAGATTCATTTTTACTCTACCATGGGTCAATACCATGTGCCATATTTATTTTTATTAATACTAATATTAGGGTTAATAATGTTTTTTTGCATGGTATTAATAATAATTTGGCCCATGGTATTTGGCCCATAGGCTTCACCTAATTATAACACATTTTTTGAGTGTTGGTAAGTATAAGGTGGCTTATGGAGTAAATATAAAAAATGTTTTATTTATTTACCATGCCTTTGAAGTATAAAATGAGGTTTTATTTATTTACCTTACCTCCTCTTCATTTATATTTTTATTTATTTGCATGCTTCTGTGTTCATAAATATAAGGTGACACATGGAGTATATATAAAAAAATGTTTTATTTATTTACCATACCTCTCGTTTATTTATATTTTTATTAATTTACAATATCTCTTTTATAAATATGGTATTTGGCCCATAGGATTCACTTAAATGAAACCTCGTTTTTTAGCCTTTTTAAATAGAAAGAGGGTTATGGATTAAATATAAAAAGAGGTTTTATTTATTTACCATAGCTCTAGTTTATTTGTATTTTTATTTATTTACCATACTTTGGAGTAAGTATAAAAAGAACTTGTATTTATTTACCATACCTCCACTGTATTTATATTTTTATTTATAACTATCATAAATACATATTATTGAAAATGAGGGCGAATGAAAGATTGTAACTCCTAATTTCAAGGGCTAAATTTACTTTTTTTACCCTCTCCCTTAAAATAAGGTGGGCTAACCTCCATACCTATTTTTTTTATAAAATAAATTTGAAGGAATTTGTAACAATGTACTATGATACAAAATATTTTCCCAATAAAAATATAAAACCCCTTAATTTAGCCCAAGGGTGAAAATTCACCCATAAAGTTTTCCATGGTCCCACTATTCTTTGAACTGGAAAAAGAAAGGATAAGGAGCCATATATGGATGTAGATCACCAATTCCAGAAGGGTGGAAGATATTGGCCACGTGGAAAGCAAGCTTAGAGAAATGGGTAAGGAGTTAAGCACAGTAAGACATACATAAGAAATCAGAAGATCTCACTTGGAAGCAGAAAATTGAATGTTAAGAAAAAAACTACAGGAAAGGGAAACAGAATTGGCATGCATGGCCAGCTGGTCTATGGAGGCACTATGGTGCAGGACACTAGAAAAATCATATGGAATATACCTCAAAGACTAGTGGCTACAATTTCAAATCAAGAACTTGGCACAGAGAGGCACCATGCCTTTTCAGGATTATAGACAGTTCATGGACCTATGTAACCACAGTTCAGTAGAAGACAAGGAAACGATAGCATAGTTCTATTTGCATAACATGGCCCTAATTGATATGAACCTATGGGACCCAAATGCCAGGTTAGGGGACTTGCAGCTAATGGCCATGGCATCATGGATGAGTCATTAGGAGGAAAGGGCAACAGAAATCAAGAAGTTGATCGAAAAATAAAAAAATGAACCCCTCATTATTACAGCAGAGCCATCAAACCCTATGGCTCTCATTAGCACCCACGTGTTGCTTACAAATAATCCTCAAATTTCCCTTAAATATGTTAATGATCAAGCTTGGTGATGGGTCTAGCCCCTCATTACACTCACAAACCTTAATGGAGGGATATAAATTAATTAACTATAATGATTAAGAGTTTGATTAAATGTGTGATTGATTTATTAGACGGTTGATTACAATGATTTATTAGATATTTGGCTCCTAGTATTTATGACTTGTACCAGCATCGCTAGTTCTTAGACATGTGTCCACTCCTCGATAATCTCACTCCCTCTTTAGTAAGTGACCTACAAACCCTATCCTCCTTGTCATTTGTTTGTCATTCTATTGGAGGTCGAAGGTTTCACTGTGTAGCCATTCTGGTGCATTTTCACTGTAAGATTATGCTTCTTCTTGTGGTTGGGTTCAGTCTTCAACCTAGGAACATGTTCAGCTTCAATGTTTGGTAAGATATGCTTGCTTGATACTGATTTTCTATTGTTCTTCCACCTCGGCGCTTAATATACTATGTTGTGTTCAGGAAATTCGCTCATTTGAAAAGACTGTATGATTCTCTGAGTATGTGGTTACAGTTGGTTGTTTTGCTGGATTATGTGAATGTTCCTTTCTTGGTTTCTTTGATTCGACCATTCTCAGAGTCCTCTGATCATTGTGCTCTATTTCATTTACAGGTTGTGGTTTCAGGGTCTTCAACTTTAGTTTCTTCTCCAACGGCAAGGTAAGGTCTCATTCTATGCCGTCATTCCTCTTCCATTTTTACACATTTGTCTAACTCACTTGCTCCTTTGTTAGCAAATGGACCCTCGGTGACTAAAACCTAGGTGCTTTGTCTTTTCCTGGTAAGTTCGAACCATATGTTTTTGTATTTTTTTTTGGTTCCTCATTTCCTCTGTCCCTGTCACGGAATGCTCATACTTTTGTTGTTGGTGTTCTCGTGCAGGTGGTTTTATCTTGGAATGCTCATACTTTTGTTGTTGTTCTCGTGCAGGTGGTTTCATCTTGGAGGTCTCAACTTTGGCTATATGGCGTGCTGGCTAGGCCTGGGTATGGTCGCTCCTTGTCAATCTTGTTTTCTTGTTTATCTCTTAGGTTAGGCTAGTCTGCTGTGTGTGGAGACTGTTGTCTGGCTGGCATAATGTAGCCGAGCCCTTTAAACTTCATGTTATAGTCTTGGGTTGCTGCTGTAGGTTCATTTTTAGTTCGGGTTTCTAAACCCATCCTCTGTTACACTTGTTATTTGACTTGTACAACGTTGTTCTCGTAAAGACTATAATTTATTTTTGAACCGAGATTTACGATTAATTTTGTGAATAAAAAGAAGGGTTTTGTTCTTCAGAGAAACCTGTATGGTTGGTCTATGTCCTTGTTGTTTGGAATTTGTATGCTTCCACGAACTTCTTTTGCTTTCGATTTAAATGGTTCTGCGACTGTTTGGCTTCGTAACTGTGATTTCTCTCGTGTCTTTACTTTGCAAAACCTTGATGATTTGTTGACTTGTTTAATCGATGCAAATGGAATAATATGTATGTTTTGAGGAATAGAAACAAGTGAATTAGCTTTTACTGTAACAAATAACTAAGTATGATAATTTGTAGATGAACAACTGTGAGATTTTAAAAAGCAACTTCTGCGTACTCAAAGATTTTTCTATTCTTATTTCTTTTTCCCTAAAAAGTTGAAGCTGTTATAATGCATTCTGTCTCTTTTTCATTAATTTCCTAGAGACAATTTCTCTTAACTGTTGTTAGTTACATTTTTATAGTTTATTTTTAGTTCTAAAATTGTTTATTTCCATACACTATGATCTATATAAGTCAAGATGAAAAACAAAAATAATTAACTATAACAGTTTGTCTAATTCAACTTCTACCTTCCTAAATACTATTTTTCTACAAAATTAAAATAACAATAAAAGAAACAACTACAACGTTCACTTGCAATTTCCTCCTCAGTCTTCTCAGAGACCAAACAACCTTATGTCATGATGCCCCATTAGCTATATGCTCCTGCATCAGGCTCCTGGTGTAAATAAAAAAATCATGGCTCCGTTCCATGAGCTCCTCCACAGAATAGCTTGCCCTCTATATTTGTGTCGCGTCGAACCACAAATTGTACTCGATAGGACAGTTCTTCCACTTGACAAGGTATTGCAGATACTCCTTCCTGCAAGTTCGCTTGGTCACTTGTGTGTTGAGAATCTTCTCGATTTCATGGGGTTGAGCCGAAGGCATTTGCGTCATCCAAGATCCGCCTTCAACCTGGGTGTCCCATTCTGGCCATACCACTCTGCCATCTTCAGGGTGTGCAGTAGATGGGAACAAGTCTGCCACGTTGAAAATAGGGGATATTCCTATATCTGGTGGTAGTTGTATTTCATAAGCGTTAGCGGAGAATTTACGCAAAATTTTACAGGGACCATTCTTCTTAAATTTCAGCTTGTTATATGCGCCCTTAGGAAACTGTTCTTTGCGTAAGTGTGCAAGGACCTCATCCCCTACATTGAATTGTAATTCTCGTCATTTTAAATCTACTTATTTTTTGTATTTTTGAATGTTGTCCTGCAACTTTGATTTCACCTACTCGTGTAGATAATTCATCGCTTTGGTGAAATCTTCCCCATCATCACTTCTCTTCTCCAATTTTCCTAGATCCTATAACTCATGTACTCCGCAAGGATGCATGTCGTACAGGATCTAAAATGGACTGTGTTTGGTGTTGCGGTTTAGTGAATCGTTATAAGTGAATTCTACTTGAGCTAGCGCACGATACCATAACCGTGAATTTTCCCCAGTTAGGCTCCGTAGCAGGTTCCGCAAACTCCTGTTCACCACTTCCATTTTCCCATCAGTCTGCGGATGGTATGCAGAGCTGAAGTTCAATTGGGTATCCAAATTATTCCACAGGGTGTGCCAAAAGTGTGCCGTGAATTTTACATACCTGTCGGAAAGAATAGATCTAGGTAGGTCGTGTAATCTAACAATATCAATGAAAAACATGTGAGCTACATGAGTACCATCACTAGTTTTTTGGCAAGGGATGAAATGCACCATTTTTAGAAACCTGTCTACAACCAGCATCATCGAGTCGTAACTTCGCTACGTTCTAGGCAGTCCTAAGACAAAGTCAATGCTGACTGAGTCCCATGATCTACTTGGAGTAGGTAGTGGTGTGTAACGCCCAGTGTTTTGACTGTGTCCTTTCGCCAATTGGCAAACTTTACACCTACTGAAATATCGCTGCACATCCCTTCACATTCTTGGCCAGTAATAGAAGTGTCATAGTTGATCTAAAGTTTTGTCTATACCAAAATGTACGGCTAGACCTCCACTGTGCTTCTCCCGAGTAATATTTTACCTCATAGAACAATCAGGAATACATAACTGTCCCCCTCTAAACAATAGCTTCTCCTGCAAATTGTAGTGCAACCATGGAATATTATTCCTCAGCAAGGGATTTTGATAGGCTTCATAAGCCTCTTTGAAATCTATGTCAGTCTGATTCAAGTCTTTCAAATGCTCAAAGCCCAACACTTGTATTGTACTTTCCTGTAAGAGCAAGGCTCTTCAGCTCAACACATTTGCCACCTCGTTGGCCTGTCCACTAATGTGTTTCAACACAAAGGTGAAACTCTATAAATATTCGACCCACTTGGCATGCTTGTGGTTTAGTTTATGTTGTTGCATCACATATTGCAGTGCAGAACTATCAAAAAATAACACAAATTCACTCCGCAGAAGATAGTGTCTCTAATGCTTTAGTGCTTGGACGACAGCATAGAATTCCTTATCATAAGATGAATACTTCTGCCTACTTTTGTTTAACTTCACACTAAAAAATGCAACAGGTTTGTCTTCTTGGTTGAGCACAACTCCAATAGTTGTACCGCTTGCATCGCAACGAACTTGGAAAAGATTATTAAAATATGGCAACTTTAAAATTAGCCTTTCTTTAATTTTCTTCTTTAGGAGCTGAAAGCTTTTCTATGCTACCTCGGTCTAATGAAAAGGCTGACTTGCCTTTTTTATAGTGTCCAACATATGCACTCAGATTTCACTAAAATTTCTTATAAATTTGCGATAAAAACTCGCCAGCCCATGAAAACTACGTATCTTAAATAGCCTTTTCGAGGATGGTCACTTAATGATTACTACAATATTTTCTAGTTCCATCTTCAACTCGTTTTCTACAATTACAAAGCCCAGATAAACT
This sequence comes from Pinus taeda, assembly GCA_000404065.3. Classification (NCBI taxonomy): domain Eukaryota; kingdom Viridiplantae; phylum Streptophyta; class Pinopsida; order Pinales; family Pinaceae; genus Pinus; species Pinus taeda. The sequence goes on from APFE031065250.1 coordinate 37,220, forward strand.
AGTTCTCTTTGTAGGAAGGTACATTTTTTCAAATTTATCAACAACTTATTCTGCTGCAATTTCTCCAACACACTTCTAACAAGTTGAAAGTGTTCCTCCTTAGTCTTGCTGAAAATTAATATATCATTAAGATATACTATCACAAAATTTCCGATGAACTCTTTCAACATTTTATTCATCAATCACATAAAAGTACTAGGGGCATTACTCAACCGAACGACATGACTAGCCACTTGTACAACCCTTCATTAGTCTTGAAGGCTCTCTTACACTCATCTCCTTCCCTAATCCAGATCTGATGATAGCCACTCTTTAGATCAATCTTTGTGAAGTATGCTCCTCCACTAAGGCATTCCATCATATCGTCCATCTGTGGTAGTGGAAATTTGTACCTAACGGTAACTTTATTAATGGCCCTTGAATCACATTCACCATTCTCCTCCTTTATTAGGAGCGAGAACGTTTGGTACTGCACATGGGCTCAAACTCTCCCTTATCAGCCCTTTATATAGCAACTCTTGCACCTGTTTAATGATCTCCTCATTATCTTTGGGGCTCATCTGATATGTTGCCTTATTTGGTAGACTTGCTCTAGGTATAAAGTCGATATGATGACTGATGCTTCTTTTTGGAGGCAACTTGTCTGGAAAATCATCAACTACAATATCACTAAACTCCTATGGTGTCTTTTGAATTTATACAGGAAAATCAAACATTTCCATGTGCAACAACACTGTCTTTGCCCTCCTAACAACATAGTTCACTTCACTTTATTCGATCTGTTTCAAAAACTATTTTCCACCCATTAGCAATGTTGTCTGTTTCTGTTGTCTCCTCCTCCTTGATGGGCACAAGTGTGTGCTTGATCCCATCTTTAACAAACTTGTAGTAGTTCGTCTTCCTATCGTGCACTAGCTTTCGATCATACTATCATGCTCTTCCTAGCAGTATGTGACACATGTCCATTGGCATAATATCACAGATAACTTTGTCTTTGTACCTGCCAATGTGGAACTCAACTTCACATTGTTCGTCAACCAACAAATGGTGACCTTTATACAACCATGACACCTTATAAGGGTAGGGTGTTTCAGCCACTTCAAACCCAACTTCTTTACCATCTCGGTGGAAACCAAGTTATCTATACTCCCACTGTTGATGATCAACTTACAACATTTCCCGTGAAATTTGCAAACTGTCTAGAATAATGCTTTCCTTTGGGTCTACTCAGCTATTTCTTTGGCTAGCTTCAACAACACTTTGTTCAAAACTAAGGCTTCCCCCATTTCCGATACATTTTCTGCTTCTTGGGGCAGTGCCTCTGCTTCCTCAGGCTATGCAACAAATGTTCCTCTATGGCGAGCTTGTTCTACTTTAGGGCATTCAAAAGATCTGTGTCTCCACTTGTGGCACCTGTAGCACTGATAATTAGCTCTTCCACCTCGGCCATTCCCTCTTCCTCGCTGATATGGCCTACCACCTCTAGTGTTGTCTCCTTTTTCTGTTGTTCCTGAAGCCTTGGAGTTGCTACCCTCTTCACTATTACTGGCAGTTCGTCCTCTGCCATAGGACTGTCCTCATCCTCTGCTGGTTCCACATCCTCTCCTAGCATTTTGTTTTCTAGTAATCGTTTCCTCAGCCTTCAGAGCACTCTGATAGGCTTCTTCTATATTTCTCAGGGAAAGAATGTTGATTTCATCCAATATGTCCAGTCTCAAACAATTTACGTATCTTGCTATCTTCTCTGGGGTGTCCTCAATATAACCAGCCCTTAAGTTTACTCGGTAGAATTCTTCCATATACTCCCTCACTGTCATCCCTTTCTGTCTCAAATGCTGCACTTGTAGATGTAGTGCAACTTGATAATCCTTAGGCTGAAATTTTTCTTTCAGCTTGGCCACCATCCTTGGCCACTTCTTTGTTGGTAACTTGTTCATCCTTCTTCTCTCTACTTGGACACTGTCCCACCATAGAGCTACGTGTCCCTTTAGCTTTGTTGTAGCGAACTTGACCCTTCGGTCCTCACTGACCTCTTCACATTCAAAATACTTGTCCAATTCACTAATCCAGTCCAACAGAACTTCTATGCATAGGCTGCCATCGTAATTTGGAATCTCTGGTTTGGGCTTGCGGCTGGCCAACAGAACTGACCTCAAAAACCTTATCTCCGGCCCTTCCTCATCCGATCAGTCTGTTGTAACTATGGCTTCTTCTTCACTATCATCACCTATTTCTAGATCCCTTCTGCTTCTTGCTTCAACTTCCTCCAAACGAGTTGTAAGTATCCTTATTTCTTCTCTCAGTCCTTCATCTATTAGACTATTACTCTGCGCACACCTCTCCCATGCCCTCATATTCCAACTTCCATGTCTATCCTGGCACTTTCAATTTCCTGCTCTAATAACACTTGATTGGTCCAACACCTTGTTACACTCACCAACCTTAATGAAGGGATATAAATTAACTGTAATGATTAAGAGTTTGATTAAATGTGGGATTGGTTTCTTCGACAATTGATTACAATGATTTATTAGATATTTGGCTCTCGGTATTTATGACTTGTACCAGCATCGCTAGTTCTTGGGCATGTCTCCACTACTCGATAATCTCACTCCTGCTTCAGTAAGTGACCTGTAAACACTATCCTCCCAGTCATTTGCTTGTCATTCTATTGGATGTTGAGGGTTTCACTATGTAGCCATTCTAGTGCGTTTTCACTGTAAGTTTATGCTGCTTCTTGTGCTTGGGTTCCGTCTTCGAACTAGGAACATGTTCGGCTCCAATGTCTGGTAAGATATGCTTGCTTGATACTGATTTTATATTTTTCTTCCACCTCAACAGTTAATATACTCTGTTGTGTTCAGGAAATTCACTCATTTGAAAAGACAGTGTGATTCTTTGAATATGTGGTTATAGTTGGTTGTTTTGCTGGATTATCCAACTGTTCCTTTCTTGGTTTCCTTCATTCGACTATTCTCAGACTCCTCTGGTCGTTGTGCTCTATTTTATTTATGGGTTGTGGTCTCAGGGTCTTTGACTTTGGTTTCTTCTCTAATGGCAAGGTAAGGCCTCGTTCTATTTCATCATTCCTCTTCCCTTTTTACACATTTGTCTAACTCACTTGCTCCTTTGTGAGTAGAGGGACCCTCGGTGACTACAACCTAGGTGCTCTGTCTATGCCCTGGTAAGTCCAAACCCTATGTCTCTGTATTTTTTTTTTATTCCTCGTTTCCTCCATCCTTATCACGGGATGCTCATACTTTTGTTGTTGGTGTTCTCGTGTAGGTGGTTTCATCTTGGAGGTCTTGGCTTCGACTATATGGCATGCTGGCTAGGCCTGGGTAGGGTCGCTCCTTGTCAATCTTGTTTACTTGTTTATCTCTTAGGTTAGGCTAGTCTGTTATGTGTGGCGACTGTTGTCTGGCTAGCATAATGTATCCAAGTCATTTAAACTTCATGTTATAGTCTTCGGTTGCCGCTGTAGGTTCGTTTTTAGTTATGGTTTCTAAACCCATCCTCTATTATACTTCTTATTTGACTTGTACAGTGTTGTTCTTGTAAAGACTATAATGTATTTTTGAATAGAGATTTACGATTACTTTTGTGAATAAAAATAAGGGTTTTTGTTCTTGAGAGAATACTTGTATAGTTGGTCTCTATCCTTGCTGTTCGGAATTTGTATACTTCCACGAATTTGGTCTCTGGGACTGTTCAGCCTCGTAACTGTGCTTTCTCCCGTGTCTTTACTTTGCAAAACCTTGCTAACTTGTCGAATTGTTTAATCGAGGCGGATGGAATAATATGTATGTTTGTAGGAATAGAAACAAGCGAATTAGCTTTTACTGTAACAAATAACTTAGTGTGATAATCTGTAGATGGACAACTGTGGGATATTAAAAATGCAACTTCTGTGTGCTCAAAGATTTTTCTATTCTTATTTCTTTTTCTCTAAAAATTTGAAAATTTTACAATGCATTTTGTCTCCTTTTCATTAATTTCCTGGAAACATTTTGTCTTAACTGCTGTTAGTTACATTTTTATAGTTTATTTTCAGCTCTAGAACTATTTATTTCCATACACTATGATCTATATAAGTTAACATGAAAAACAAAAAGAATTAACTATAACAGTTTGTTTAATTCAACTTCTACCTTCCTAAATATTGTTTCTCTACGAAATTAAAATAAAAATAAAAGAAACAACTATAGTTTTAACTTGCAATTTCCTCCTCAGTCCTCTCAGACACCAAACGACCTTATGTCATGATGACTCATCAGCTAGATGCTCCTACATCACTCAGGCCATTGAACATTTTGAGGACATGGAAAGATTGCTTGGAGATGAATTTATTCATGATTGTATGAGGAGGTGGAATACACTGCCACATAGCTTGTAGATCAGGGAGTATCACTCCCTAACCAGGATGAAAGAAACATTAAGGAGATTGCCACTGTACAAGAACTCTATTCAAAGTTTGAAGGTCAATTGGATTGGCCTCAAACTAAGTCTCCCACTATTGCTAGGACTGCTAGAGGGCAGAAAAGAGGAAGAAGAAAGACAACAATGGGAAGAAGTGGACAGAAAGGCAGGATTCCATGATAAAGAAGAGGATCTCACATCAGAAGCATGGGATGTCAGGGAGGCCATGAGGGCCATCAAAGATGAAGATATGGACTAGTTGCTCAGAGGATGAGAAACACATTCAGTAGGGGGGTGATGGTGAGCCCTAGAAATGGGTAATTATATGGGCTCATTTTGCCTCCTAACTTAGTTTAATCCACCATTCTCATTAGTTTATGGCATGTTATTTATTATACTTATGCTAATAGATTGAGTTGGGCTAGTCATTATGCCATGAAGTCTAATGTCTACTTAATGCAGATTTTTGGTCAATTTTGGAGACAAAGTCAAAGGTTTAATGAGCATTTGGTAGAAAATATTTGAAGAAGACAAGGGAGAGGATTTTTAGGAGGGTTTCCCCCTCATTTATGACTCCCTCCTTCAAATCCTCCTTCACAAAGCTTGGAGCACAAGCAACCACATCAATGCATCAAAGAGGCAGCGATGCAAGTGAAGAATAATTATTGTCGATCTCAAGTCTTGGGAGCCAAGCCTCCTTTATTTTAAGAAATATATTGGGAGCTCAAATTGTATAAGTAGAGAGGCCTAGGGCCTCATTAGGTAATTGGATGTTAGTCAAATTTTCGCACTTTTGTTCCAGTTTTTGCTCAACTCATTTCAAGCTTACTTTTGTGGACAGTTTCAGGTAATGTGACTATTGTTTTGATAATGAAGATGAAATATTTTCTGATCCAGCACTGAGTTACCTTAGAGAGCTGAAGCTCTTGGATTAGGGCCCAACCCAAGCTGCCCAACATATCTTGTTTTTTATTTGTATGTTTTGTTTTAGTTTATGAATTAGTTCTTGTTAGAAAAATTTCTTCCTTGGTTAGAATAGGTTGCTTTTGGTGATTTACATAGTTGTTTCCATTTCAATTTGCTGAAGTAGGTTAAAAAGTGTTAAGAGAAAGATACAAAAAGGCCATCAATAGAGCCTTGACCTCCTTTCCTCCCTTTGGGACCATTACCTCAGGTCAGGACTCTCTTGCTGCCACAGAAATACAGTTTTGCCTTTTCTATGCAATTTCTAGTGTTATAGTTTGATTTAGAGGTAAATGCTTTGCTTCAGATCCATTTTTCCATACTCATTTATGTTTTTTCAATAACTATACTTTCATTCTTTCCTTTCCATATAGCATTGTTCAGCATTTTATTTTCCTAGATCATAATTTAGGTTAACATGAGATATAGTTCTATTTTTTCATGCAACTAGTTTCTTTGCTTGCCCAATTTCAGAGATTGATTTATAGCTCTCTTGAAGTAAATCTCTACTCATAATAATTCATTAAATAATCCATCACCAACTCTCTTTGCTACATGTTCCACATGTCAGTCACATCCTCTCATAAATCTGCCCTAATTTTTGGCACTTTTCTAATAAACTTTCCTCTCGTCCCTTGAACAAGTCCAACCAAAATTCCCTTCCCTAATCCTCCTTGATGAACCTCAGATACCTTAAAAAATCCTTATAGCCTTTATCTACCCTTTACAACCATTTTCCCACCTTTAAAACCTCTAAAACATCCCTCAGCATCCTCCTATAAATCCCCTGCAACCTCCTGTAAAATTTCCTGTAAGTGACTTTTTGAAGTCTGATTGTAGGGAAAGCCTCCAGAAGGTTACTAGAGGCCACCTAGGACCCCTCCATACCTTCCTACACCTCTACAAATCCCAAAGTTTCCCTCCATCACCACCTAATCGCTGCCACATCCACAAACAAATAAATTACATGCATGACAATTTCACATAAAATACATAAAAACCCAAAAAGATGTTTTTTTCTCATTTCCTCCTAGAAATAGCTTGAATAGATGTTGTTTACTTCCTAAGTAGGTAATGGCATTCATTTTATGGTTTTTCATCTCTCTTTCTACAAAAGTAGGGTTAGTTGGTTAATTAGGGTTTGCTAAAGTTACTTGACATTTCAGTCTTCCTTCTCTTTCTGCAAGTAGAGTAGCCTCTGTAGAGTAAGATTTTCTTTCTTTCATCACATATAAAGCTTCTTATAGAATTCATAGAATTTGGCTTGAGCAACTAGTGACCTTGTGCTAGCTGACCAAGTTACATCCTACAGTAAGAATTAGTACTTGTGCATAAAGCAACATTGCTTCCAAGTTTGTTATGAACTACCAAGTTGATAAAAGTAAAGTAGGAAGCCCCTGGAGTTGCAGCATTATTACTACAATACTGGTGCTCACCATAGGTTTCGGGCATCTTTGACATAGATCGGCCCATGAAAGGTCGCGAATGTGGAGGAAGGGGTCGGGATCCTTATGAGCGCCAGTATTACAACAAGGATGTTGAAACTCCTCGGCTACCAGCTTTACTTATCAACCCAAGGTTCGTGCAAACTTTGAGGTGACAGTGCTATATGCACAAGTAAAAGTGAAGGTCTTGCATGTTTTCATTGTTCATCTAGTGAGATACCCCAGGGGTTCCAAGCCAAACTTCTATAGAGTCAGAAGAAGCTTGATTCATTGATGGAAGAAGAGAAAATATACTCTAAGAGAGATATTATACTGCAATAATGAATACAAAAACAGGTAAGGCTAAGTCACACCATATCCTAATTCACCATTTAAACATCTAGGCTAAGTGGAATTTCTAAATCAACACTAACCTAATGCTACTATCTAAGTTGCAGAAGTAAAGAGCATCAAACCATACTAAGGTTTAAGGAAGGAAATTAATCTAAATATGTTTTCAAGCGGAAGAGAAATCGAAGATCGAAATCAGGAAAGGAGGACTTAATGGAAGTAGTGCATAGGAACCTTTGGATCAGTTGGATCAATGAACAGGATTAATGGAAGATGAACGACAGAGATCTTATCGTAGGCAATTACATTAATAGACGGACGGATCGATTAACAAATAGGATTAACGCAATATTAGTGGTGGGGATCTTATCACAGAGATTGAGTGAATAGATGGATGAACAGGGTTAACGGAAGATGAGAAGTGGAGATCTTATCACGGGAAAAATGTGTGGAATGATGGAGTGCGTTTTCGCAGGTGGTAAGACGTTTCTCACGCACCCTCAAAGTTGTAAGTTGTATTTCTAAATTTCACGCAATTAGCCTAAGTGAGTGACACATAGCAAGAGAAAACCACTTTTCTCGCATGCTCTTGGGCGAATACCAGTCGTGCAAGAGTTCACGCGATAACCATTGGATCATGCGGGATTGGCCAATGGTGGAGATTGGCCAAGCTATTTGGCGATTGGGTGATGAAATAGCCATTGGATCAAGGGCACAACAGATCAACGGTGGAGATTTAGAGCACATAAAGTAGGTCGAAGAACTCATGATAGCCATTGGATCAAGTTACAAAGATCAACGGTGGAGATTTGGAGTACATAACGTCAAGCGTTGAAATGAATCGGATGGTGATTGGTCAATTTTGTTGTGGATCAAATGGTAAGGAAATATATAGGTACAATCTGATCAAGATGTTGTTTATTAGCTTCTTCTTAAGCATTTCTTGCTGAAGGAAATGAGCATATGAGCAAAAAGTGATGGAGAAAGATGGCAATGAAATTAACCACGCATTGATTCAAGACAAAAAACTTCATGCAAGAAATCCTGTCTAATGTGCTAATTGAAAGAAGGAACAAATGGAAGAAAACTAAAACACAACCAATCTACTCTACACTATTGTAATGGAAATGCGACTACTTAAGCAAATGAACAATTAAACCATGAAACTATGCTAGCATACATGTATAATAAAGAGGAGCCTTATTTATTAGGGTTGGGCCCTAACCCAAGAGTTGCAGCCCTTTGAGTTAACTCAGTGCTGGCTCAAAACAAAACTCATTCTTATTATCACAACAATGGATTGCATCAAAAACTGTCACAAGTCTTGCAGCTCAAAAATAGAGTAAAGTTTTAGAATCCAAAATCTGAATCCTACTAATTTCCTTGGCCTCTATACTTATATGTTTGAAGTCTCCAATGACTTCCTTAAAATTAGGGTGGCTCGGCTCCCAAACTCGAGATAAACTGGTGCTTTGACTTCCACTTGCTCAGCTACCTTCTAATCCTCATGATTTGACTATTTGTACTCTGAGCTAATGGATGAATATTCGAATGGAGGGGTAGTAAATGAGGAGGATTTAACTCCTTTAATTCCTCTCCCTTTTTCCATTCAAGTTTTGATGAAGACAATTTCTAAAATTCCTTGCTTTTATCCTTTAATCCTTCATTAAATGCACATTAGACCACAAAGAAAAATATCCAACGCTAATTCATCTCATAAACAAAATATAATCAAAAGTATGCAATAATTTGTGAGAATAGTTGGTTTGACTAAGCTAGGAGGTGAATTAAGGCCTGTATAATTACCCAATGATGACGCTCATTAGATCCCAAAAAGGATAAGGAACCGAGCACGTCTGAGCCCTGCACAGGGAGGAAATTGGTAGATCATCTTGTCAGTGAAGCTGCTCAGGCATATTGTGAAGGTATAGATGGAGGCATGCGAAATCAGTTAGAGGAATGGGAAGAGGAAATTAAGAAGGGAAGTGAGACTGAAGGGGTATGGAAAATTAGAGGACCCTTGTCCCGGATCCTAGGAACACTAGAGGTAGGATAACACAATTTAAGAAGACCTTATACCTCTAATCGCTGATGAAAAGCCTGTTGGGCAAGGCCATGGAACAGATATCGGTGGGCATGGCAGTTTCTCTCGAAGGTATGCCGAGCTACAAACAAGATTTGCAAAAAATTCAATTCCAACTCCATAACTAAGATATTAGGCTGGACAGAATTGAAATACATATTCCATGCATCCTATAACTGTCAGAGATGCTTGGAGCAACTGCTAAGGACCCTGCGCCAATGGAATCAGCCTCGGAGGAGTAGAAGGGCTAGTCAGCTTCCCATGTTTTATTTTGTTTTATATGAAAATAAAATTTACTTTTCGTCATGCAAGTATATGTATAGATATAAATATAGAGTATGGTCATGAAACAGAGACGTATATAACTTGGCTAGAGAGATTGAACCCTTATTGTTTTTGGATGGCTTATAATGCAGATAGGTGGCCAACAGACTTGGTTTCCCATCGGGCACGTTGAGGCCACCTAACTAATCCATGTGGTGTAAATTTTCATATTATGTAATAGAAAATGAAAGGTCCTACCAAGATTGACAAAAGAAAAAATATTGTAGATCGTATAAATAATATTATACCCTAGGAATATGACCACTTAGATTAATAAACCCAAGGGGTTTATATTATAAACCCAAGGTACTAATAAACCAAACGGATCTAAAATCCCAAGGCATTATAAACATAAGGGAATAATCTTAAACCCAAGAGATTAATATTATAAACCCAAGGTATATAAACCTTAAGGTAAATATTATAAACCTTAAAATAAGCATGGTTGACCATGGTAGATGATGGTTGACCATGGTTGATTTTCATATTGAGACAATCTTTGTCACAATGTGACGTTGGACCATAGTTGACCATGATTGATTTTCATATTGAGATAATCTTTGTCACAATGTGACTTTGGACAATGGTTGACCATAGTTCACCATGATTCAACATGGTTGACCATGGTGGATTTTAACATTGAGACAATCTTTGTCACAATGTTGACCATGATTCACAATGGTTGACAATGGTTGATGATGGTTGCCAATGATTTATTTTCATATTGAGATAATATTTGTCACAACGTGACGTTAGGCCATGATTGACCATGGTTTACCATGATTATAAACCCAAGGGATTTCTATATAACCCTAGGATTAATATTATAAACCTTGTGAATAATATTATGCCCTTTGAATATGAACCCTTAGATTAATAAACCCAAGGGATTGATATTATAAACCCAAGGTACTAATAAACTAAAGGGATCAATACTAAAAGCCCAAGGCATCATAAACCTAAGGGAATAATATTAACTCCAATGGATTAATATTATAAGACCAAAGTATATAAACCCAAAGATGAATATAATAAACCCTAAAATAAGCATGTTTGACCATTTTTGACCATGGTAGATGATGGTTGACCATGCTTGATTTTCATATTGAGACAATCTTTGTCACAATGTGATGTTGGGCCATGGTTGAACATGATTGACCATTGATCATTTTCATATTAACCATGATTAATTTTCATATTGACCATGACTGATTTTCGTATTGACCATGCTTGACCATGATTGATATTCATATTGAGACAATCTTTGTCACAATGTGATGTTGCACGAAAATTGACCATGATTAACAATGGTTGGTTATGGTTGACAATGGTTTATTTTCATATTAAGACAAGCTTTGTCACAATGTAACGTTAGACCACGATTGACCATGGTTGACCAAGAATATAAACCCAAGGGATTTCTACATAACCCTAGGATTAATATTATAAACCTTATGAATAATATTATACCTTAGGAATATGAATCCTTAGGTTAAGAAACCCAAGGGATTGATATTATAAACACAAGGTACTAATAAATCCAAGGGATTAATATTAAAAAACCAAGGCATTATAAACCCAAGGGAATAATATTAAACCAAGGGATTAATATTATAAACCCAAGGTATATAAACCCTAAGATAAATATTATAAACCTTAAAATAACCATGGCTGAGAATATTTAACCATTGCTAACCATGGTAGATGATGGTTGACCATGGTTAATATTCATATTGGGACAGTCTGTCACAATGTGATGTTGGACCATGGTTTATCATGGTGGACCATCGTTGATCATCATATTGAACATGATTTACCATGATTTCTTTTCATATTGAGACAATCTTTGTCACAAGCTGATTTTGGACAATGATTGAACATGGTTGACCGTGGTTGACCATGGTTGATTTTCATATTGAGACAATCTTTGTCACAATGTGATGTTGCACCATGGTTGACCATGATTATAAACCCAAGGTATTTATATATAACTCTGGATTAATATTATAAACCCTATGAATAATATTATATCATGGGAATATAAACCCTTAGATTAATAAACCAAAGGATTGGTATTATAAACCCATTGTCTAAACCCTAAAATAAGCATGTTTGACCATGTTTGATTTTCATATTGACACAATCTTTGTCATAGTGCAATATTGGACCACGGTTAACCATGATTTATTTTCATATTGCGATAATCTTTACCACAATGCAATGTTGGACTATGGTTGACCATGGTTGATTTTTATATTGAGACAATCTTTCTCACAATTCATTGTTGGACTATGGTTGACTATGGTCGACCATGGTTGACCATGGATGAACATGGTTGTCACAATGTGACAATGGGCCAAGAGACAATATTTGTCACAATGTGACTATGACACACTACAATAATTGATAAACATTAAGAATAAGCATATGTTGAGAATATTCCCTTGAGAATCAATCTAGGTCATCAATAAAAAAATAAAAATAAAAAGTCAATAGATCCTCATCCACCTTTAGTTGAAATAAGAAGCCTTCGACAATTAATAAGATTATTAAACTTTAATATTCATTACTAAACATCAATATTAACATTAACATATTGTTATTAATATTAAACTTTAATATTAATTACTAAACAATAATATTGACATTACCTTATTAATGTTGACCTCAACCTTAATATTAAAATCAAAATTTTTAAATTTATTAATATTCACATTAACCTTAACATTAAAATTGGTAAACTAAAATATTAAATAAACGCTATTAAACTTTAGTAACAACACTAACCTTATTATTAAATTTATTAAAATCAAACTTATCTTTAATATTAATATTAACTTATTATTAAACTTATCAATTAGTCTGATATATTTTTTAAAAGTATAAAAATATAAAATTATTAAACATAAATTATACATAAATTTTGACTAACATTGTTCAACTAATTTTGTGGACTATGATTGATTATTTTACAATAAGATGTGTAATTATTTTTTTCTAAGTTAAAGTTAACCCATAACCTTTTTATACATGGTTAATCAAGTAAACGTGTGTATTGATAAGGTATTCTTAGTATTTCAATAGTTTTTGTTATTATATTTATGAAGCCTTCAGCTATATTATCCACATTAATATTTTTAATGTGGAATTATATATATATATATATATATATGGAAGATCACATATTTATTGTTCTAAGTTTTAAAGCCATTCATTGTAAAATAATAAATTTAGCATCTATAAATCTTCATCCAACTCCAGTTACACAAAAATTATAAACTGCCGATATAATATTTTAATAATTTATTTTCTATTCAATTTTAATTATAATTTTTTTTATCAATATATCTATTTTAACGTAATTAACTTACTGAAAAACATTAAAAATTTAAATTCATTTATATATTAAATCAAGAAAGTTCATAAATACATTTAAATACAGAGGAGAAGAGGATAAATTAAAAAACGACGCCAATGAAAAATTCAACAAACCTAATTTGTTTTCAATAAAAAAAATATTCCAAAATTTAACATATTAAACAACCTAAATTAAATTATTATTAATCATTTTCAAATGTCTCCAAACATCTGGTTTCATGGACATTTCATATTTATATAAACCACTCCTTCAGTTTCTTTCTTACAACGCTTCTCGACTTGCATTTGAAAATAAGCCGGAGACCCAATCGGAGGCCAACAAGGATACCCCAATCTTCCAACTTCAGGTTGATGATTCTATCCAACAAGCACTCTGAATTTCAATTCATGAAGCTTGGTAAGCACGCTAAGTATGTTTTCTAATGTTGTTATTTATGATCCTTCTGTCTTTTAGTGCTCTACATTGCAGCTATCCTTTGTTTTTAATATTAGGCTTCTGGTGTATTTTCATTTGATGTGTGATCAGCACATTAAATATTAGGTTTCTTATGTATTTTTATTTGATGTGTGATCAAGGGGTATCTTTATGTGGATTTTTGATTCTCCTAATATTTGGGAATCGGGCGCAATCAATTTTTTGACTGCATCTGTCTGATTCTAGAATATTTTGAGAATCAGCCTTCAACATAATTTCAGGGGCGATAAAGAGTGTAAAATTTTCCAGATTAGGGTATTGGAAATGAAGGCTTTAGTCATAAATTTTCTTGAAAATTTCCGATTATGATAGGGTAATTGCATAATTTGTTTCCTTTGTTGTATGATATTCATTTAAGATACCTTAAAAATGGAACATAAGATGAAATAATCGAATATTATTTTGGTTTTTTTCAAAGTGTTGTTTTCCTTCCACGTGATTGAAATGGATTGATGGGAAGTCCTTCATTTCATATTACGTTACCTTCTAGAACATATAAGAAATGAAGCATAGGATTTAAGGTTGTATAAGAAGAGGGAAAGAAAATTTTAGGAATTTTCTTACTGAATTTTGTATCAACTTATTCTTTTTTCTTTTCATTTTTTTACCTATTACTTAACTTTTTGTGGGTTGTTAGCTAGGGAAGCTCAAGGCCGAAAGTAAACTATGTGCTTATTAGGAACTACATTCTTAAGGTATCAAGATAAGGTTTTGAAGTTACCTCGACATGCATACCCAATAACATGTATTCCTTCAGATGTTGCAGTAGGGAAGTCAAGTTTATGCATTTCTTTTTAATTATTCCTGAAATTTTACACTATTCACACATTCATTTTATTCCATTTTATTAATTCTTGTAAATGTTAACACCAAGGAAAGAAAAAAGTCATAAGTTGAATATAAATTTACGAAATATAGGAAAATACGAGATCCTTTTTCGTATACTTTAACAGTTGCTCGTTGAACTAATTTTTAGCAGTGAGCTCTACATAAATTAGAAATATTTTATCTATAAAAATGGAAGACCCAAATAAGGATATGGATGATAATGCATCAGAGTCTAAGAAGCCAGTGAGAAAATCATTGTCTCAAAGAACAAGGTGACCGATGAAGCAACAAAGATGCCCAAAGCATAAAAAAGTAGCTAGAAGAGAGTGGGAATTCTAAGTAGATATGTGACAGGTGCATCTCTCCTTCAAGTGGTCGACCAAAATATTCAGAGCCCATTAAATGAGAAATATTTGAACTATACCTGAATATAGATACAGATGACAATGCCTTAGAGTCCGAGAGGCCAATGAGGAAACGAATGTGTCAAACTACTTTGGCAGCCCAGTTTCAAGAAATCAATGAGGTTGGAGTGGATGGAACCAAAAAAGGTTCCCAAAACATTAAAAAAGAGTCAAAAGAGTGGGAATTGTGAGGAGAAAGGTAACAACTCGAAGTCTCCGTCAAGTGATTGTCAAGAATTTTCATCGCCCTCCAAAGTAGAGGAGGAATATCGAGCATTACAGTGCGATTATTTGATTCTATAGGAGGAATGCAACTCTCTTGACGAATGAGGTAATAAACGTAGAAAGGGATATCAAAATGAAGGAAGCAGAGAAACACACACTTTTGGATAAGAAAAAAACAACCCTGACTTCCATCACCATTATTTTAAGGGCGCTTTGCCTTCCGACCTAACTTCTGTAAGTTTCTCTGCAGTGTTACGAATGTCAAGCGACCAAGATGAAGGATGTTGCAGAAATGTCAACGATGGAGGTTAGATGGCAAGATGGTAGTTGTTTTTGTTGACTTTCCCCACCAATTTTACTCGGTCATCTCCACCATAGATATAGGTTAAGAGGAAAGTATATTCTTTAAAAAATAAATTTGGATGGTCCATTTAAAAGTCAAGAAATCTCTTTTCATCTGAAATTCATATATATACATCTATCGACTAATAAATTGTTAATTTCTTTTTCATTTATTATGGGCAATACTATCTTAATTGTCATCAATCTTCCCAATTACAGGATCCTTATTCTATTTTTGTCCTAAAATTAATCAAGTAGTTATATTTAAAAAATAGAACCCTCTCAATTTACATATTCTAGATATCATCATGATGTCCTATAAAAAAATGTTTGTTTTTAACCATAGTTACCAAATTCAAATTCGATTTGATACAGAAAAAATTCGATTGTATAAAATTGAATATGGACAAAATTCGAAAATATACATCCTATAAAGATTTAACATATTATTATTATTATTTTCAAAATTTTATAATTCTTATAATAATATCTTTATTTCATATTTCCAACATTAAACTTTTTATGTTTATTTGAATTTTTAGTGGATAATCTATTATTTGTATTGCAATTGAGAAAGCAATTAAATAAAATATAATAATATAAATACCAAAAACTCAAGGTGGATGTTCATTGTAAGAATGGAACATTAGATATTAAAAATATGTTTAATTAATCTCCACAAACCAAAAATATGGAGCCTCGTATACTCTGCTGAGATGTTTAAAGTTGCAGCTGATAGTGGAGAACAATGTGACAATTTAAATGATTTCATGAACCAAAAATTGCGAACTCATTCGTAACTATGTTTTTAACCACTACTGTCAAATTCCTTTTACAATGCACGAAATTGTACTATATTTTGATGCAATCGGGTATAAAATTCTATGGTAGAAATGTACTTTTCTTAAATGAATAAAAGGTTTATGGCCATCCGTATCTTCCAGGCCATTGTTAATGGAACAACATTAAAATGTTTTGTTTATGTATTATTTGCTCAATTCTTACATAGGTTAAGTCCATTGGCTACAAAATTCATTTTAAAAATGTAATTTTATTTAAACGTTGAAGCGCTTATGGCCATCTGTGTCACCCATTTCAATGTTAATGGAAGAGCCATAAAAATATTTGTTTGTGTATTCTTTACTCAATTTCTAAAATGCACATGAATATAATCCACTCATGAATATGTTCAGTAGGAAAAATATTTTTTAATCTTGTTACAACCTCCACTTAATGGAAGAGCCATAAAAATATTTTTTTGGTATCCCTACTCAATTTCTAAAATGTACATCAATAGAATCAATTAAGAAAAATATCTTTTAATCTCGTAACAGCTTCCACTTATAGAACACTTGTTTAGAACATTGATAATGAATGATGAATTGACCATTATTCTTTTCAATAAGTCTTTGTCTTTGAAGAGCACATAGGTAATGCTCCTCCTAATTCCTCTTCTATAATTTATTCCAAGTTAATAATTTGTTCATTAATAAACACTACATAAACAGCTATTCTTTAGCATATTTAAAATTCCAAAGATAATATGGTCACCATTGAAGTTTTCTCCTTCTTTTATGCTTAGAATCATATATCAAAACATGGATACGTAAACCCCTTAAGGATAAAAAGAGCGCTGTAGTTTTCCTTTATTTTCCTCAATTCAAACATTACTCCTCTCTAAAAATGATTAAAATCATTCCATGAAATTACTTGATTACCTATTAAGCATGTTTTATTTATCATAAGCCATCCCTACCTCCAAATTTAAGTTGTAGGCAGATTTAAAATGTCGGAAATCATGCAAAATCATATGTCCCTTTGTTATTGAATTATTTGTGGTTCATTTAGGCGGTGGATTATACTCCCAACCCATGCATCCTCCCAGATATCAACAAAAGTGGCCACACCCACCCTCCAAAATAGTGCTTACCTTCCCCATCAAAGGATAATACTTCACAATGCTCTTCTACATCACTAAAATATTATGCTTATATTTGTTAATATCCCTTATATAATATTCCATAGAATATGGATAAATATATTTTTCAATCACCATATAACAACACAATTCTTCACCTAAAAAAATACTCTAAATACTCCCCAATAAAAAAATATTTTGAGAAAATATAATGCTCTCAAGGTTTCATCCTCAACTTTTGTAGAACTAACCTCTTCCATTTTATTGATGAAGTCACATTTTTGGGTTGATCCTCTCTGTTGTAAATTTTTCTGACACCCTTCAAAGTTCAATTTTTTCTCAAAAATGACGAGTTTATTACTTGGCCAAATCATCTCGCATAAACAGAGTTGAAGAGGCAAATAGTTCCTATGTATTTTTCTATGCCATTTTTAGTTTTGAAATTAAATCAATTTAATTTTATAAAATATTATTATATAAAATACCTCGAGATGTTATAAAGAATGTACGAAAGGGTATTGTGGAGGGAAGGCTTTGACAGTCATATTTTTCTTAAATGAGGTTATAGGTGAAAGATTGAAGGAAGGGGAGGCTAGGCCAACACTCGAAATATACCCCATATAGGTAAAAATGAAGATACATATTTTAGAAGTAAATTTAAAAAACAAATCATTCCAATGTTGTAAAGATAGTTGTAACAGCTTTAAAAGGATGAGATAATGCACAAAATTTTATAGAATTGGTAAGTCTATCAACTACCACCATGATGACACTCTTTCCTTCATACTTGGGTAAACCTGTGATAAAATCCATTGAGACCTCCTCCTAACACTGAATGGGAATGGAAGAAGGTTGTAACAAACCCAGGGACTTAATTCTCCTTAGATAAAGTTTCTATTGCTTTAGTCCATGTAGTATTTCCAACACCTCACGATATATTTACATGGTGATGGGGTAGTCACAGTAAATGATTTTTTTGAATTGATATCCAATGTATTATTTTTACATCTATATATTAATTAAAAAAGACTTCAAATTATTTTTAATTTTGATAATTAGCTCAAAGTAAACTATAAATTCTAGGGATTTAAGTGGATTTAGATATTGCTCACAAATGAAAAAATATATAATTTAAAATAAATGTTTTTTTTTTTAAATTATTCTAACTGATAAAGAAATATTAACAAAGTTGTGATATATTGTAAATTTATGATTTTAAAGCATAACTTTAAAGAGATTGACCATGAGGAATCAACTTATATTTAAGTAAATTCATCGATATCATCAAGTGATTATATTACCATTTTTAGTTAATACGATTACTCTCTTTAAATATTGTTAATATATTAAAATTTTAACATGTGAAAGTAATTTTCATCTTTTTATTTATATTAAAAAACCTCTAGTTTTTTTTAAGATATCAATTTTTTTGTAGATGAAGTCCATAATATATTTTTAAAAAATATTCATAGAAAAAAGAAAAGTTATCTATAATATATAATTGAATTTTGAAAAATAAGTGGTGTTGCATATTCTTTTTAGAAAATGAAAAAAAAGGCCACGCTACAATTGAATTGGCAATCTCTATATCATGAGATATTAAGTAAGAAAATGAGATTCAAAGTTCAAATCCCCATAAGTCAAGTCAAAAAATATATATAAAGCCTATAATACAACTTAATCAATTAAAATAGCATAATTAACATGGAAATAAATTTTCACTATCTACCTAATAATACAAAAAATTACACCTAGATGCGGGTGATCATGATGCAATTAATGATGATTAGATTGAAGGACTGCAAACAACTTGGCCACATGGCCACCAGTGTCCCCTTCCAGTCCAATCTATAGCAAATAACTGTCAACTTGCACGCAACATTACTCTCGTACTCAAGTCTAGAAATCTACATCACGCATAAGACTATGGCCTCCTCAAGCCATAATACATCCTTCCCTCCCCTGATAAACTACTCATGCCCCCCTCAAGCTGAGGACCTGAGCTCTCACATTAAAAATATTTTTAAGCGTTATCAAAAATTAATAATCATAATTTCACTTTACTTTCTCTATAACATAACATATAACGAAAAACATGTCACATTACATTTTAAGTGTTATCACTGTAACATTACCACATACATCGTCTTTGAATGCCATGCAAAGAAATCATAACAGATCATTCACTTAGGGTTTCTCACGCTTTCTATTGAGTATTTCTAACCCTTTAGAATCTATATCACAGTAATAAGACATTATTCATGGGGCTTTCATGATTGGATTTCATTTCATTTCCTAGTCAGAAAGGTATAAAAAATGTTTAATAAAAATAATCGTGCCCAGAAAAAGAAAATTTAACTTTCGAAAACGTTAATTACAACAACGTTAATAATGAAATAAAAAAACTATATGAATACCTAAAGTGCATTTTTATGGAATAATTCATGACAACGGCACGTGGTATGGTTTTTCAGCAATGTACCAATTCGCACCACTGAATTACCGGAGATTCGCCCAGGGCAAAACGGTAGAAAGCCCATATTTACAATTCCCTAGCAGACTAAACTGCCAAACCTACACAAATCTCGCCTGTAAATCCTATGGAAACTCCTGGATTATGTGAAGTTAGTGATGAGAAAGACCACAGAGATTTAAAAAGATGAAGGCATTGAGGCTATCTAGCTCTGAAATTCGGCCCTGCATAGAGGGCATTCGAGCTTAACAAAAAACCACCGGCCAATGCACCTCGGATGAAAAACGTGATTGCAAGGCAGTCGACTTGCATTTTGTCCAGCAACGAGCCTATCATGACAAATGGCACATATCAATATCTCGCCCTCACCATCATCCATTCCAATGGATTGCGCAGGAATAGTAAGGGTTTGGGAAGAGTCAACAGCCGCAATAGCAGCGGCTACGGGATAACGGTGATGGAGAGCAAGATATCGCTGTCGAAAATGAGGATGAAGACCAAAACGTTCAACTCTTACTTCTATACAATTACTGTCGTCGTTTTCCAAGAGTTGAAGTACCCGACGATAATTTGGAAAAGTGCCACTCCATACAACTTGTTGGCTGCACACATTTCCATCTGGCCGACTCCAATCTATGATCATTCGCAACAAAACAATGTTCATGTTTTCAGCCATTGCAGCCTTCATATTCGTTTGGCCACTGTAGTTGGGAGGACGCCGTTCATAGATGGCCTGCTGTCCAATGTCATCTAATCGACGTACGGACACATTATCCCAAACATTCTCCAATTCCCACACAAATCTGTTCTCTGTTTCAATCCTTCTAAACACCACACTAGATACCAAGTGTTGGTGCTGAACATCACTTGCATTTAATTCCATGGATGCCGATTGTTCATCTGAAACCACGTAACTTTCCCATACCGTCTCCTTCCCGCTCACCTGACCACTAATTCTCTGAAAGATTTCTTTCACAATTTTGATATATCTTCGATTTCTTGATTCGTCCATCCTGTCGCTTTCTGAAAGATATGTCGCAGAAGTTTCTGAACGTACCGCGGAGAAACAGTGAAGATGATACCGCGATCACACAGCTTTCCTCAGATATTGATCCCTAAGCGGGTTTATAAACTTCTCATATCATTTTCTTGTTAATATACTTTACCATGACATCAGTTATGGCAAGCCGACACAAAAAGTTGTCGCGTTTTTCTTTTTAATTTGGAAAAATGTTCTAGTTTTTATGGCAAGCCGACACAAAAAGTTGTTGCGTTTTTCTTTTTAATTTGGAAAAATGTTCTAGTTTTTATTTCACCTTCTAAAAGCATACACAATTATATTTTTCGACATGTTTCTTTAATTCTATTTTTTTCCATATTCAAAGTTTTATCAACAATTATATTTTTCTACATGCTTCTTTAATTATATTTTTTTCCATATTCAAAGTTTTATCATCAATTTTAACAATCTAATACATTCAAATAAAAATAAAAAAATGTAAGAATGTATTTTCATAATTTTACATATAACATTAATATTTAAAAATAAAATAAATAGTATAATCAAAATTATAAAGAATAAGTTTTGATTAAGTGTAGCGAAGATCACAAATATGGTTTTTTTTCTTTCTCATTATTTTATTGAAAAAGAAAATAGTAATATTGTAAAATGTTTATTTTTTTTTAGTTTTTGTATTTAATGTTAATCAAAATTTTAGTTTTGTATAGAACATCAATTTTCATATTTCTCTTTTTGGACCTATGATCTTCGAAAAACACAATCAAATGTTTGACTTCAGCTAGGAAAAAATTTACTAATAGTTTTTGACATATTTATTGATCATTCTTTCATTTTATGACAATATTATCTATAAATTGTTAGTTCTTTGTTCATTTGTCATAGACAATACTAATTCAAATGTCATCAATTCCGCACAATTACTTGATCCCTATCCCATTCTTGTCCTAAAATTGATGGACAAATTGTGTCCTAAAATTGATGGATTCATTATATCTAAAAGATACAACCCTCTCTCCACATATTCAAGATCCCATTATGATGAACTATCAAAAAAAATTATGGAAACGCCTTATCAATTAGTTTTTAACCACTACCCTTAAACAAATTTTATCTTTACAATGCATGAAATTTCTTTATATGTTAAGGTCATTAGGTACAAAATTTACTAAATAAATATACGTTTATTTAAAAAATGAGAGCTTTGTGACCATCCATATCACCCATTCCATTGTTAATGGAACAACATTAGAATTATTTCTTCGTATGTTCCATTCCCTACTCAATTCTTAGATATCTTGAACCCATTGGCTACAAAATTTATTCCAAAAAATGTAATTTTATTTATAAATCGAAAGCTTCATGGTCATCCATATCACCCATGGAAATGTTAATGAGACAACATTAAAATTGTTTGCTTGTCTATTTCCATGGGGGCTTTACTGACAGAGCAATATCATACCACATGGGTTCATATTGGGGGATATATATTGAGGAAAATTTGACTTAATATATTGGGGGATATATAGGGTATAATGGGTTTTTATATTGGCAAGTATAAAAAATGGAATTCAAAGTTAATGAAAAATTATAGAGGGGTATAAAAAATGTTAATGAAAAAATGGATACCTACAATATCTAGTCAAAGTAGGGGTTTTTTGAATTAGGGAGGTGTATTGGGTTCATATTGCTAGGGGGTGAAATAATGTGATTTTTAGAGGTTTCTTCCAATATATAGTGAGATTAGAGGTATTGTTTAATATCCCATGAATGCACGTGATATGTTAGAGGTTGATTGAGTGAATCCCCATGTGTATTTCGTACTCAATTCTTGAAACTTACATTAATAAAATCCACTAGAAAAATATGTTTTAATCTTGTTATGACCTCCACTTCAAGAACACTTATTTAGAACATTGACAATGCATGAAAAAATTACCATTTTTCTTGTGAATGAGTCTATAATGAGCACATGTGTGATGTTCCTCCCAATTCCTCTTCTATAATTTTTCCCAAGTTAATACGTTGTTCATTAATAAACACTACATAAATAAATATTCTTTAGGACATTTCAAATTCCAATGATATTATTACCACCATTGAAGTTATAACCTTCATTCTTTTATGCTTAAAAAAATATATCTAATCTTGGGCATGTAAATGCCCAAAGGCTAAAAATATCACTCTAGCTCATCTTGATTTTCCTCAGTTCAAACATGATTCCCTTCTGAACATGATCAAAAAACATTCTATGAAACTACTCCATTGCCTATTAAGCATATCTTATCAATCATAAGTCATTCCCGCCTCCAGATTTAAATTATAGGTGGATTTAGAATGTTGGAAAGCATGCAAAAAACTATTTTCCTTAGTTATTGGATTAGTTTTGGTTCGATTAGGCAATAGCTTCTTCCCTTGGCCCATGCATCCTCCCTTATATGAACAAAAGTCACCACACCTACCTTCCAAGCTGCAGCTTACCTTGCCTCCCCCCTCCCCCCATTAAAGGAAAATCCTTCGGAATTGTTTCCCACTTCACTAAAATATTATGTTGAGATTTGTCAATGGCACTTATCCAATATTCCATTGAATGTGGATAAATATATTTTTTAATCACTAATTAACACCACAATTCTTCACCTTGAAAAGTCCTCCAAACACTCTTCACTACAACAGAAAGATTACTTCAACTCCATGGATTGGATGAACACAAAATGTACGCAATTCTCCATACAGAGGTAGTTCAGCTTTAGAGAAATATATGGCATTAGAAAAGCATCAAAGAGAAGCAATTCCAAGAGGGAGATTGGGCACTACTCTATGATTCAAGATATAATGATTTCAAGGGCAAGCTAAGGACAAGATTTCTGGGAGCCTACACTGTGGAGAAATCCAATGACAATGGTTCAGTTCTAATCAGACCATTGATGATGAAACCATCCCCATGCTTGTCAATGGACATTGATTGTAAGTCTACAAGAAACCCCTCTCCAAGTGAGAGTTCATTGAAGATTTGAATAAGACAGTGATGGTAGTGGAGCATGTCTTAGCCTCCACTTCATCCACTCATTGAAGAAGAAGAAAAAAATAAAAAATAAGGACTCAAGTGAAAACCTCCATGAGGTGCTTTTGTCTGATCATTAGGTTGAAAACCTCTCCTGAGGCGGCCCAATGATGTCAAAAAATAAAAAAGAGGAGAGAAAAATAAGATCCCTAGGCGAAAACCTCTGTTGGAGCCGCCCAGGGCAAGCAGTTAGGGTGAAAACCTCCCTGAGGCACCCTAGTTGTTTTCAAAAAAAAAAAAAAAGAGAAATGAATTTCCAATTGCATTGCAGGTTTGCAGGAGGACTACAGGAAGTATTAGAAGGTGCCAAGGGAGCCCTGAAACCAACAACAGCACCTATCCTACCTTCCCACAGTTTTCTCCATCATTCTTTGCATTTTTTTCACCTCACTATGCTTATTTTTCAAAAACTATGTTTTCTACAGCAGGCTCTGTGTTTTCCACAAAAGGCTCTTGTAGGAATTACAGAGAGCCAGAAATGGATAGAAATGGCAGTTTGAGGGACAAGGAACCTTCATAAAAATATATATATATATATATATATATTCTCCTACAGTCTTCAAACCTCCTTGCCATCATGTCCAAGCCTTCATCACACCCCAAGCATCATTCTTCTTCCTGTATAAGAAAAACACAAACGAAAAAACATTTTTCAAGAAAACGAAAAAACAAAAAATAAGAGAGTAAGCAACACCATCAAGCTTACCTGAAGCCTGCCTATTACCTCCCCATCTCTATCTACATCTCTAGCATCATCCTCAGAGCTACAAGCACAGAAAGAAGCTGAAGTTTCGAGGGGAGAAGAATCTACAGGAGCTCCTGTAGGAATTCCTGTAGCAGCTGATCCCATTAAAATCCAGCATCAGCAGCAAGAGGGTGCAAATATGGAAGTTGAAGAAGACAGCTGAAGCTTAGATCTAGCTAGAGAAGAACCTGCACAAGGCATAGCCACACATCAGCAAGAAGACATCATGCAATAAAAGAAACAAAGGCATGCAACAGAGAGAAAGAACCACATCACCTCATAAGCAAATACATTCGTATCTCAGGTAAATAACTAACCCGCTCTTCTGTTTGCATTTGTGTAGTTAGAAGGCATGCAAAAGTAATGATATGGTTGAGGTTGAATGAGGGAAAGGTGGCCAGTTAACTTGGCCACCTTCATCTAGTTGACTCCACTCATCCGAAGATGTCACCCACACGTGCGCACAGTCGACTCAAGAAAGATGTCAAGGACAATTAGTGGAGTAAGTGTGAACACTGATGCAATCATAAGAGATGATTATGAGGAAAGCGCCATGATGAAAAGGCAGGTGGGGACCAACACCTTGAATATGGCCAATGTACACGTGGCCAACTCACCCTCGATCACGGGAAATATCCATAAAAAGCATTAAGTACTCCCCCCCGAGCACTCTCACCACCTTTTCCTTCATTATCTCCTCGAAACTCTATTCCTGCAATCTCCTCGTGCCCCCATAGCCTCGTAACCATCATTCTCCATTTACTCTCCCATATTCTTTCTCTCGGAATTTTCTACAGGAGCACTTACAGGTTCTAAAAGAGAACCTATAGGAATTCTACAAAAGGGCCAGCAGTCTTCTACAGGAGGTCCAGTGAGTTGTTTTGAAGGGAGAAAACATGGGTTTTAGCACAATTCTCAAGCTGAGGAGGTAGCTTCTATGCATATCCCCATTGAATATCAAAATATGCATGCAATGGTTTAATTTTGAGGAGGAAATAAATCCTTTAGGTGCTGGAAATACATACCAGAATTTTTGCTTATTTCTTAAAAAAAAACACAGTCTTCCGGATTCTCTATTTTTCTTTGAAAATTGTTGTCTCCTTCTCCACATTTATATTCCCAAAAAAGAATAAACAAAATGATAGGAGCTTTTATGAGGAAGGAGCCCATCAACTCCTCTATGATCCATGCATATCCCCAAGTAGTGGACATATTCACAAGAGCAAATTGGATGAACGTTTTTGAGAAATTCTGAGGGTTTGATGAGGAAATTGCTCAAGAATTTGCTGACTATTTAGTCCCTCACACCAGAACACATGCCAATTTAACCTTTAGAGGTCTTTCCATGGAGATAACCCTTGATTTTATCAATAGGGTCACTACCCTTCCTCTTGGATTGCCTTGGAGTAATGATGAAAAACCAATTGGCGAGGCTAGCAAGAAAAAATTCTTCCAAAACAATGAAACCCCTGTAGAGGATGAAAATGGCATTATAAGGGCTAGCATACCATATCCTTGGGATGAGGTTAGCTACAAAATAATAAAATATATTTCCTGTGAAGGGAGGTACAACATTGTCTATGGTTACCATTTTAGAATCCTTCATGAATTAAAATATCACATGGACACTCTAGCCCCTCAGAAGCTCAGCATCCCCTACTTCCTCCTTTAGTCTCTCATTGACTCTAACATTAAAGTTCAAGCAGGGAATTCAGAGTAGCTCACTCACCATGGGTTAATCAAAATTTTAGTGGTGTTAGGATATTCCGACACATAGGAAATAGTTAAGTTCAACTCGGTCTAGTATAGAGTTAGGTAAAGTGTGTTTCTTTACCGTTGTACATTTTGTAACTTACAATCCGACGGTCACGATATGTAGTGATCCGACGGTTCATTCTCTCCTCGGTATTACCGACACTTGATCCGTGGCTTGACACCCGATTGGACCATGAATTCTATTTAAAGCGCATGGAGGGTCATTTGTAGCTTAACCGTGCATGAGAGAAGCTTATGTAAATTTTCATTCTTTTATTAATAAATTGCCTGTAGTAGCCACGTTGGCGCAGGCCGTGGACTGTTTCCCTCTCTAAGGGTTTAAACCACGTCAAAATACTGGTGTATTGATCTGTGATTTGTTTGTGAGCGGTGTCCTTTTGGTGTTCTGTCTGAGGAACTTACCCTGTAAATTCCTACACTAGCAACATGGTTTTAGTACTCCAACCTATCTACCAAACCATTGCACCTCCTTATGGACAACCGAGTGCTCTAGCTCCTCAAGCATTAGCGTCGCAGCCTCCCATGCATCCTTAGCCACTGCCCCCTCAAGGGTCAAGTGTTTGTGTAGCAGAGTGTGACCAATCCCAAAAATTCAAAGAAGAAGAATAAGGGGAAGGGTAACAAGGGTAACCAGGGTAATCAAGGTAATCAACCTAGTGAGCCCCAAAGGAGCCAACCTAACACCAACAACCAGCAACAAGGTAGCCAACCCAAGCAGAACAAGGCTATTCATACGAACAAGTCTTGTGCATGTTGTGGTGTACATGGCCATTATACACATGAATGTCTTCTCTTACCCTAGATGTGCCAAATGTGGGAAGCTCAAGCAGCTTCTAAAGGTCAACATCACCTTAGAATCCTGTACCATCTCAACCATCAGTGCTTACAAATCCTTTCCCTCAACAAGGATTTGTTGTTGCTCAACCTCAGTGAAGTCAAGTAGCCCATCCCCCCAACCTTCCCCAACCTTCTGGTCCTAGTGACTACTAGATCCTTATGATGAATCCTGATAAGGTTAATCCCTCCGATATCAACCTACAAACTATTAGGAACCAGCTCACAAAAAGATAGAAAAGATAGATCAATGCCTTAGAATTCAGCCTTTTCAAGGGGGAAAACTCCTTTACATTACACAAGTGAACAATTCTTTGATGATACAAATGACTAAACCTCCCTATATAGGAGTATGAGGGGTCACAATATAATTAAGCCAACATAACAATAATAACATAAGGGCACAAAAATAACAATAGTAGGTTTCTATGGGGCATACTAATAACAATATGGGGACAATAAGGGCACAATAATAACAATAAGGGATACAATGACAATAGTAATTGGGGAATCACTAGTATTATACGGGCCTAACATGCCCCTCCTTCTGAAAAGCGTTGTCCTGAATGCTTGAGTAGTTCTGGATGCTTCTACATAAAATTCTCATCCTCCCATGTGGAATCTTCAGCGGATAAGCTCTTCCACTTGATGACATACTCTGAAATTTATCGATTTCGTAGCTTTCAATTTATTTTTTATGCGACTACTTCCGATTCCAATATGATTTTTCCTTCCTCGTCAAGTTTTGGCAATATTGTTTGAACTGGGAGCTTGTCACCTATAACCTTCTCTAAAAATGAAACATGGAAAACTGGGTGCACTTGGGAAGCTGTAGGAAGATCAAATTTGTATGCCATAGTACCGATGTTTTGCAACACCTTGTACAGACCATAATACTTTGGTGATAATTTATTATCCTTCTTAGCTTGCTTGAAGGATATTTGTTTATATGGTTGTAGCCATAGGAATACCCAGTCACCTACATCATAACTTATTTCACTGTGATGTTGATTTTCCTATTGTTTCATTCTATTCTATGCCAACGTGAGGTTATCCTTTAAGAGTTGGAGAACTTGTTTTGATGCTCGATGTGATGTTCCATTGCTTGAACCTTAGAATTTTCTCTTAAATATGATGTGATGGATGGTGTATGATATCCATAAAGTGCCATAAATGGGGTCATTTTTGTTGCAGTATGGAAGGAAGTGTTATACCACCATTTAGCTAGAGGCAACCATTTGACCCATTTTGTCTGTTTATCAGATAAAAAGCAAGGAAGATATCATTCCAAACATATTTTTTTACTATCTCAGTTTGCAAATCAGATTTAGGATGATAAGATGAGCTATGAGCTAACTGAGTACCGAGACAAGAAAATAATTATGTCCAAGAAATTCCAGTGAAGATGGGATCTCTGTCACTTACAATAATTTTTGGGTTTCCATGTAGCTTTTGAATTGTTTCCATAAATGAAATAGAAACTATATTGGGTTTAAATGGATGTGATAATGCACAAAAGTGTGCATACTTGGTAAGCCTATCAACTACGACCATGATGACACTCTTTCCTTCGGACTTCGGTAAACCTGTGATAAAATCCATTGAAACCTCCTCCCAACGTTGGCTTGGAATGGATAAAGGTTGTAATAGACCTGGGGTCTTAATTGTTTCAACTTTATTTTGTTGGAAAAACAAGCATTCCACCACAAACTTTTGAGTATCCAATTTAAGGCCATCCGAAAAAAATTCCTTCTTAACCCTATGGAAAGTTTTTAAAAATCTTGAGTGCCCTCCTAAGGGAGAAGTGTGCAATTCCATAAGAATCTTTTTTTTTGAGTTGGGAATTCCTACAAAGGTATAAGCAATATGTGTACCATAATTAATCATTTTTCCAGCTAAATGTTTCAGATGTACTGGGATCTTGTTGTAAATTTCGAATGAGTGCCCACATTTCTTTTTCATTCTTCCATTCCTCCCTTGCTTCATTTATCCAATCTTGTTGGATAATGCAAATGGAGCACAACAATGCTTCCACATCCTCATCCTTTCTTGAGAGTGCGTCTGCCACAACATTTTTCTTCCCTTTTTTGTAGATGATTTCAAAGTCATAACCCAACATATTTGTGACCCATTTTTGTTGCTCTACAGAGGATAATATTTGTTCTAAAAATTATTTAAGACTATCATAATCTATTTCTACCTTGAAGTGTCTTCCCATTAGGTAGGGTCACCATTTCTTAAGTACATGTAGTATTTCCAACATTTCCTTCTCATAAATAGCTTTGTGTAAATAATTTCCCTTGATTGGACGACTTTCGAAAGAAATGGGTCTTTCATCTTGCATTAAAACAACACCAATTCCATTCCTGAAGCATCACATTCCACAATAAAGGTTTTTGTGAAGTTCAACGTAGCTAAGACCAGTGCTTGGCACATTGCCTCTTTAAGATGTTCAAAGGCCTTTGTTGCTTTTGGAGTCCATGAAAATGCATCTTTCTTCAATAATGTTGTTAGAGGTGCTGCTATTCTCCCATAATTCTTAACAAACTTGCTATGATACCCTGACAACCAAAGAAATCCTCGCAGATGCTTTATGGATGTGGGGATGTTCCACTCCTTAATGGCTTTAATTTTTCTAGGGTCTACCTTAACACATTCATGAGATACAATATGAGCCAGATGTTCCACCTCTTGTACTCCAAAGAAACATTTGGAGCTTTTTTCATATAATTTTTTTGCCTCCAATAGTTTGAGCACCCTGTCAATATGTTCAACATGATCCTTCCAAGACTTGTTGTAGATTAGTATATCATCAAAAATACTAATGAAAATTTTCTAAGGAAGGGTTTGAAAATGGAATTCATCAAACCTTGTAATGTAGAAGGTGCATTGGTAAGGCCAAAAGGTGTGACCAAAAATTCATAATGACCCTCATGAGTTCTAAATGTTGTTTTTCAAAAGTCTTCAATCTTCCTTGTAATTTGAAGATATCCTGAACGAAGATCCATGCAATTCATCCAATACTTCATCAATGACAGGAATGGGAAATTTATCTTTAATAGTGAGCTTTTTGAGCTCCCTATAATCCGGACACATATGCCATGATCCATCCTTCTCATGCACCAATACTACTAGAGCAGAGAAAGAACTTTGACTAGGTTGAATTATACCAGCCTCAAGAATTTCTGCAACCATACGTTCAACTTCACTCTTTTGGGCATAGGGATATCTGTACGGCCTGATATTTGGAGGAACACTTCTAGGAATCAAATGAATAGCATGATAATGAGCACGAATAGGTGGGAGACCTTTGGGAGTTTCAAATACCTTGGAATGATTGTCCAATACTTTTTTGAGATCTGGAGAAATAGATGATTTCAATGTGGGAACCTCTAGCGAACATAATTGTGCAATTACACCTCATTGTTCCTTCCTTATAAGCTTTGTCATACCGTTAGAGCTGATTATCTTTCTCGGTTTCCCTGCAATACCCCTTAATTCAACTTCCTTTCCTTCCGCACAAAATTTCATGAAAATTAAAAGTTATTGTACCCAAGGATTGTAGTCATTGGACTCGTAGTACAACATCAACACCACCCATTGGAATGGAAAGCATTGGGATATTCAATACATATTCTTCCATGGATAGCTTGATATTATGACACTTTCCTCTTCTTTTGACATTTCTTGTTCATTTTCTTCCTCTTTTTCACAATCTATGTAGAATAATTTCTTCTCATCACACTTATGACCTTTAGTGTATTTTCTATCACAACTGTAACAAAGCCCTTTTGCTCTTTTTTCTTCCAATTGTTGTGATGTCAACCTTGTAGGTTGTGGAAGGCTAGGGACTGGTATAATTCAACCTAGTCAAAGTTCTTTCTCTGCTCCAGTATTATTGGTGCACAAGAAGGATGGATCATGACGCATGTGTCCAGATTATAGGGAGCTCAACAAGCTCACTATTAAAGATAAATTTCCCATTCCTATCATTGATGAATAATTGGATGAATTGCATGGATCTTTGTTCAGGATATCATCAAATCAGAATGAATATTGAAGGCATTCCTAAAGTAGCATTTAGAACTAATGGGGGCCATTATGGATTTTTGGTCATGGCTTTTGGCCTTACCAATGCACCTTCTACATTTCAAGGTTTGATGAATTCCATTTTCAAACCCTTCCTTAGAAAATTTGTGTTAGTATTTTTTGATGATATAATAATCTACAACAAGTCTTGGAAGGATCATGTTGAACATGTTGAGAGGGTGCTCAAACTATTGGAGGAGAAACAATTATATGAAAAAAGCTCCAAATGTTTCTTTGGAGTCCAAGAGGTGGAATATCTAGGTTAAAGAATTCAGCCTCTTTGAGGGGGCAACCACTACAAGAAAAAAGGTCAATGGTGAGGGACAAAAAATGTCACCATAAGCTCATTGGTGACAATCAAAAGAGCCTTCTTCACAAAAAATTGAACGTCAGCAAAGGTGGCGTCCCCAAAAGTATAGGTGTTGTGGTGAAATTCAAATTTTGTCACCAATAATGATTTATAATGATGGATAGTGATAGTCACCATTTCATATGAGCAATGGTGATGGACCATAGCCTCTATCACCAAAAATTGAATGTCACCAAAGGTGGCATCACTAAAAATATAGGTGTTGTAGTGACATACAAAGTCCATCACCAGTAATGATTTATAATGATTGATAGTGACTGTCACCATTTCATATGATAAATGGTGACCGACCATAGCCTTGGTCACCAAAAACTGAACGTCACCTAAGGTGGCATCACCAAAAATATGTGTTATGGTGACATTCAATTTCCGTCCCGAATATTGATTATAATGACGGATAGTGACCATCACCATTTCATATGAACACAAATGATTTACTGTGATGGATCTTTCATGGCTATCACTATTGGTGCATATATATGGTGACGTTCATTGATCATCACCAAAATCCACACTACCAGAAGTATAGGTGTTGTGGTGACATTCAAGTTCTGTCACGAATAATGACTATAATGATGGACAACGACCATCACCATCTCATATCAACAACAACAATTTATGGTTATGGACCTTTGAGGGTCGGCACTATTGATGCGTATATATGGTGGCATTCGTTAACCGTCACCATTTCATTTTGGTGAGGGTTGAAAAATGTCACCAAAGCTCATTGGCGAGGGTAAAAAAATGTCACCAAAGCTCATTGGTGATGGTCAAAAGAACCTCTGTCACCAAAAATTGATTGTCATCATTCCATATGGATGTCAGGGCATGATGGAATCAAATTACCAACCTCTTGCTTGTAAAGTGGGTGCTCTTCCATTGAGCTAGCACCCTTTAAAGAATTAAACTTTTAAAAAATAGACCTTGAAACTTCATAAATTGTAAATTCTACAACTTTTAATAAATTAAAGTCTCAGTAATATTTTACTAAACAAGCAAAGCATCATCAAAGTTGTAGGTACCTACCTAATGGTTATGGAAGTTATGAAAAGTGGGTGGAGGGAAAAATAGTAATGTATAAGAGAATTAATATGTTCATTTGAATACTCTATTAGAAGTGAAACTCTGAAGACATTTATAACTTATAAATGACCTATAACTAGAAAATGCACCAAATATTGCAAAGGAAATGTCATAACTCGATAGCATATGGAAGAAGAGCATTGATGAAGACAAATGCAATATGTTATAGGTTGAGTGAAAGAAAAATCTCAATGTTGTTTACATATCTGAATGATATCTAAACTTCTATGAAAATGTAACACGGGTCTTCGGAAACCATGAGAAACATATTGGAATTATTAGCATTATAGGTACATCTAACAAGGCCCCAGTGGCCTAAAAGAAAGATAAAAACAAACATCCAAAGAAGAAACATCCTCACAACAACAAGAAAAGTAAGGGTTTTGGTACATTTTCATCATTAGGAAGAGAGTAGGGTGGTAGGCTCTATTTCATTCTTCCTTCTCCCATTATGTCACCTTTGTAGATCCTTCAATCCTATCCCAAGTTGTTTTTAAGGGGAGATGTTAGGATATTTAGACAATTAGACAATTAGGAGTTAACTAAGTTCAACTTTGTCTAATGCGTCTATTAGGTAAAAGTGTTTTTTTAGTGTATTTCTTTAGTATGCATTAGTTGCATTGTAGTTTGATGGTCATGATATGACATAGACATAGAGTGATCTAATGCCTCATAGTCTCCTTGATACTAATCGCTATTAATTTTTGGCTTAACACCTAATTGTTCCTTGGTCTCTATTTAGAGGGCATGGAGGGTCATGGTTGATGATTGATTGTGACAACTCTTTTATGTAGAATATTTTTTTTTTCATTAATAAATTCCTCAAGTGGGCACGTTGGTTGGCATCCTGGATTGTTTCCCTCTTATAGGATTTTAACCACATAAAAAATCTTTTGTTGTGATCTTTGACCTAGTCGTGTGATTGCTTACTTAAGTTGTTCATCTTGTATGGAATACCCTTTTTACCTAAACAAAGTAAATGCATGCCCACAACCAAGCAATAATAAATGCTTCTTTGATCTAATGGAGTTGCCAATTTTTTGGTAGTAAACTACAACAATGGTGTAAAATTTCTCTAATGTAAGGGTAGTGACTTAGATATAAATTAGCATGAATCTCAAAACATGAAAAATGTATTCCAAAGAATATTTTATGATACTTTAAACCCTAATCTATCCATATAAAAGGAACCTAAATGAATGAACTCCAAACATAAATATTATTATAATTATTTAGAGAATATAAATAATAACTTCATTTCTAATAGAATGCATACATACTTTTACCTACAAAGAAAATTTTGATGAAGAAATGGCTCCACAATCTCCTCCTTGGGAGCATCATTTTCTTCCATGGTTTATATTGATTCCCTCCTTGGTTGCAAGTAGCATGAAGATCCAAAAACTATCATCAAGAGGAAGGAATATTTGAGATTATTTTTGGCATAATTTTGGTAGCATGTACCTATTCTATGTGGATGGATGATAGATTGAGAGACCTCAAGTATTTATTTATAAGAAAGTAGTGGTTAAACCACCTTGAAGTGGTCACGCAAGTTGTGGTTAATTGAGAAATTCAAGGCTACCAATAGAAATTAAGGTTTTAAAATGTCCATTTATATGTTCTACTTTCCTTTTCCAGAATATTATGGTTAGAAATAATAAAAATTAAGGTTTTTATGGGCCAATGTAGGTTTTGGGAGTACTTTCTACACTAGCCACAACTTATTGGGGTAAAAAGTGTATTACCCCTAATGGTTCCAAATCCAAGTTTTCTTCAAATGTTTCCGTAGGCGCAATGAAGGTGGAAAATGAGGTGACATTGGTGGAAAACATGTA
This sequence comes from Pinus taeda, assembly GCA_000404065.3. Taxonomy (NCBI): domain Eukaryota; kingdom Viridiplantae; phylum Streptophyta; class Pinopsida; order Pinales; family Pinaceae; genus Pinus; species Pinus taeda. The sequence continues at coordinate 71,644 of APFE031065250.1, forward strand.
TTTTGATGATTTATTTTGGTGAACTTGTGCAAATGTGACAAGTACATAATTTTTAGGTGGTAAAATCTAACTACGTGCATCTTTTTCTAGTTTTTTGACCTATGGGGTACCTTTACAAATGGAGCATCCCTTTGTAAAATCAAAATATACATTTAAGGAAGGAGTTTAAGTAGTAATGAAGGACGTTTGAGAAAACCATGAAAAAATCCCCATGGTAATAAGAGAATACCTTAGATGGCATGGAAGGATAGGAAATTTGAGCTAATAACAACAATGAAACCATCCAAGAAGAATAAAATGATAATTTATAAACTTGAATTTATCACTTGAAGCCTTGAAGAGAAGTGAGTACTATGATTTTGTTTAAATCATGAGATGCACTTAATAAATCACTTTCAAAACATAGTTTTTAGGACTAACTATGCCCTTATTAGGAGAAAGGGTGATTGACTAGATGTTGCTAATACCCAAGCTATGGTTGAATACTAATTGGCAATAACAAACCTACGACCACCCCTATAATCTTTGAGATTTACATAATTTTGAGGAGATCAATGAGAGATGGGCAGTCCATCATGAATTATTTAGCATGGAACTTGTGCATGAATTGTTTTCTCCTTCTTCCTATTCTTTGAACCTATCTCTTAGCCTTCACTATCTTCTTATAAATAGAGTCCATATCAATGAGAATGGGATATAGTAAGTCTATTATCAAGCATCCTCATGGTAGTGGAAAGCAATCAAATAGTTTTTTTGTCATATTGTACTATGAATTGAGTATTGGGCATCAACACAAGACAAACCATAATCCTAGCTAAGAATCCATATTATTCTTGCCACAATATGGAGATATTTGCTTTCTTTTTCCAACCAAGAAAAGATACATTTGTAGCAAAGACTTACGATAACTTCATTTGTTGTATATCTTTCAATATATAATATAGATCTATGTTCACCCCCCTCCCGTGGCGAAAAAGATGTACTTATTGAAAAGCCCCTTGTTTGACACCCTTTTGCACCCTTTTGGCCACCCACAACATCCCCTTCTTACCTATATTTTCCTACACTATCGCTAATTTTTGTGTACAAAAGTAAATTTAGCAAAAGGATGTTAATTAGCTATTTTTTATTATTTTTTGTTGACTATTTGGTAACAAAAGGATCATTTTGATACTTATTGTGGATTGGCAGTTGTTACAATTTTATTACAGCGTAGGGATCCCATAGCATAATCATGGTTGGGATATGAGATATATATAACACATCTACAACCACCAGTAGAAAAGTGACAACATAATCATAGTTGGATTTTGTTTTGAATTGAGAGGAAATCATTGTCATCAATTTCGTAACAATGGCAACATGACTTCAGCTACCTCCAACCCATATATTGGGAAATGAGCTTTGGAAATGAATGAGGTCATGATACATGAGGAAATATCACTAATTCAATTTTTATTTATAGAAAAAGGATTTTCCTAAATATGCTAAAGGGACACATCCAAACAACTAGAAATATGAAATGAGCCTAAATTTTAAATATTCTTAAAACCAATTGCGTAAAAGTTAATTTGTCTTAGAATAGCATGAGGAGAGGACAATAAATAAGAAGCATGCAATCTCTCTCATGGAGATGTGGGGAAACTCTATATTCAATAGTACTACTACCATGTAAGACTTGTGTGGCATGTTGTAGATGTCTCGTTTATTTACACTTGGATTTAATTAATTAGTATTATTGTTCTCTTATAGTACCTCATCTAAGGAGGCAAGGTACCATCCTAGGATAGGTACTACTATAACTTTGGTAGGATTAGCAATCTAGTTCCTAGATTTTATTTCAAAGGTGTGGTTAATAAGATTTTGTTACAAGTCATAACTATTTTATAAATATTTATTCAAGCTTGCAATTGATATAAGTAGTATTATTAGTAGATTGTTAGTAGGAATAAGTCATCGATTTTTTTGTGGATTTTTAATTAATTTTTTAACAATTCTATTATAGGCAGTTTTGATTTGTAATTTCATTCTTATATTCTCATTGGATTTTGATTTTTGTATTTAATAACCACTAGTAATTAGAAGGCGTATGGTTCCAATCATTCCATCCCAACCCAATTTCGAAACTCAATATACTTGTCTAACCTATCAACCTGATTCTTGAAATGTTATTACCCTAGATTGCAGAAGTTGTGCTCTCTATTCTCAGGCATACATTGCTTTTCCCAAGATTGGACCACAAGACTTGCAAGACAACATTTTCCCTCCTAACCATTAGACCACATTCATAGGACTTAGCATGCATATGATACTCGTACCTGTGCACCTTATCTGCACCAAATTAGTGAAGGTTTTACTCTCACTCTAACAACTTTACATTTAGCCTTATTTGGTAAGGTTAGCTGCTAGAGACCCTATACTTGTTACATCAAAGCTTTTTTGGATAACCAATACCATTAGTCTAAAGAGGTGTTATTTTTTCCTAGAAAATAATTGAAATTTTATTACCATTTTGATAAAATTTTAGGGAAATTTTTAGAAATGGGATTACAATTTTTCAATTTCAAAATTTTGGATGTCCTAATTTTTTTTTATGATACTGAATCTATTTCTAACAAAAAAATATAATTCAAACACTCTTACTTTCAAACTTTTTGAAAAAAAAAAGACTAAACAACACCTATTTTTTTCCTCTGAATGGAGCTAGTGTCTCGTCATGCAAAACCACTAGGGACCATGCTTAACACATGCACCTACTATGCGATATATTAGTCCACAATTTAAAAAGCATGAATATATTAATATTCATCACTTTAAAGTGTATATATAGCATAACCATAGTCAGAAAATGAGTGCACAATGGAACCTGGAGTCAGAGAATAAGCTTAACAACATCTATGCTCTTCAACCAAATTTCATATCAACTCTTATCAGCTCACTATAGCTTGAAGAGATATTCCAGGAGGCTGATAACACGTACATCAGCAATGAAACTTGAGATTTGTGTAATAACCAACCTTTATACACTTTAGCAAAGAGCAAATTTTAGTGAGAAACCTCTCCTTTTCTCAGTGTTGTAAACGGTACCACAACCATTAGAAGCTACAATACTAGGAACAATAAAGAATACGTGTCCAACAGACAAATAATAAGATACTTGGCCTTCACTACCTTAGGAACTTAACTCCTACACCCAAATAGATCTTCAGCAAGTATTTATATGTTCAGCCAGCTACTAAAGGGAACCCAGGATTCATTTGATATTTAATAGGAAACTCAGCCTCTGTTCTGTTCATATAAATCATCCCACCAAAATGAGAATGATCTTTGACCCCTTGCTTCAGTAAACTCAGTCATTAGTTCCAACTACTATACCAACAATGACTTTGGACCAATACAACCCTTTCTTTACAGTGCAAACTCGTCTTTCCAAAAGATAAAAGCTTGGCCTCTCTTTCTTAACAAATTCTGGGCTCTTTCTCCATAGATCGAAGCTGCCAAACATGAGGTTTGAAATATTCCATGTCTTCCTTTGGCTTTAGGTAATAGGAATTGTGAAAAAAAGTATTTCCAATGTGTGAAAATCGCCAACCAGAGAAACGGGTTCTATTTCAAAATTGCCTAAGTCTATAACAGTTGTCTCCCCCCCCCAATTTAAGATTTTTTTTCCAAGAATAATTCTACAAGGTTTATATACACAAATGATTCACCATTTAACATATAATGGGTGCTCATTCCATCTAGCCACAAAGTGGGATCTATAAATCCATAAACCTTAAAAAGTCTCTCCTGGATCTCCCTCTGGTTAATCGAGCCCATTCCTCCAGAACCCTAACAAATTGGTTGCTATTGAAGATTAGGATGATTGAGTTTGTGCAAAAGGAAAAAGGGCAGTGATGAGCCCTCTATTGAATGCAAATTTTTGCAAGGGATAACCACCCTAATTATCAGATTTTCTCCTTGCTGTGATAGGATAAACCTCATAGCTCAGTTTGCATTTATGGATTTAGATAAAGTCAGACATAATTACTTTTTATTTTTGTTGGTGAGTTGAAAAAACTTGCAATAATGCAATAGGGCCCTAATTCTAGATAACATCGAAGACTTTAGTGATATATCAATTTGCATTGATGGATTTAGATAAAGCCAGACATCAATACCCCTAACCTCTTTGATAACTTTACTATCTAACAGGTCTACCTTATATCCATGTAGTACTCCTTCTAGTTGATATTCAGACTCTACCAAAGGGGATGAGACTCTCCTTAAGGGCTTAGCTTGTTGTCTTGGAATGTGCTTTGGGTGGGACCTTCCCCTCACAAGATTGAAAATGCAAGCATTAGACTAAATTAGACCTTTCTTGGACACCTAAGTGTACCCTGGTCTCCAAATAGAGCTAGCCAATAGTTGGTAAGCTTGAAAGAACTAAACAACTCGATACCAATATTTCGTTGGTTTTGTTATCTAAACCAAATCTTGTAGAAGAAAATCAATGGTTGTATTAAGTAGGAGCCTTGAAGTTTAGTGTCCAGATAGATTGGTAGCAAATCTTTGATACCCAGTCCTTCAATTGCATACATAAATATATCTTGATTTTTTTGGAAAAAGAAATTACTATCTATCACAGGATTTCAATGAACTCATTAGCATCGGGTATACCAGGTTGAAGTAGATGAACTGGTCGAACCCCATTAGGAAATGGATATGGATTGGCTTTTCACTAGACTAATTGGATAGGAAATGATGGCACAATTTGTGGAAATTTCAAATGGAATTTAATGCAAAACAAAAAATTAAACTCAATATGGAAAGGTATAATGGTGATAGTCCACACCAATTCTATAAATATGTGTTAGTTTTTCTCTTCATGGGTTGGCACCATATTTTTCACAACATTGAATAGATCAACTTATTCATAAGTACAGCAGATACTTCATCAGTCTCAAGCAAGGATTTCTAAATAAGAAAAAGAAAGGAAAACTCCCGAAGGAGGTAAGGTAGAAGTTGTTTGAGTGGTGGAATGTACATTACAAGTGACCATATACTTCAAAAACAGACAAGGTTGCTTTGGTTGAAAGTACTAGTCTGGATCACAAATCCTTAATGTGATCCTCTGGTGGCTCTCCTTTGTCAAGATCAAATTTGGGCAGTAGGCCTCTCAGGGTGTTTAGGCAAATAATGTTGAGGTCCTGCGATCGCAACTGCATCTTGGGCCAACGATGGTTGAGTGGGTGGATTAGCTCCACTCAATCAATGACTGGATCCACTCGATCAACTAATTCATCAATTGAAACTACTACATAATCTATTGATGCTTCTATATATGATGCTACCTTCACCTATGCTTATGGATCTGCTACTTATAGTCTTGCTCTTGCTTGGGATGCTTCAATGTGTGCTTTAGGTGCACTAGCCTATGCCCTAGACTAGGCTCCTGCTCCTTTCTTTGGTATTACTGCTTTTGGGTCTCAATCTTGACCTTGACAGGGTGGTTATAACTCTTCCATGGTTGGATCAACATAATCACCTATGACTCGATATGCTTACTCTGCTGCTAGAATAGGTGCTAGATAAACTATTGGTGCTCTATAGAATTATGCTACTAGTGTTGTTGCTTATGGATTTTGATCTCAATTACGAAAGACAGGACCCATGAAATCAATGACCCCACCCAACAGAAAATCTAAAGAAAATGAAAGAAATTAGGAAAAACCATATCTAAGAGGAGGTCCCATGAAATCAACGACCCTACCCCACCCAACAGAAAACCTGAAGAAAATTAAAGAAATGAAGAAAAACCCTACCTCATAGTCAAACATTGTGCACATGAAAAATCACAAGGTAATGACTGATTTCAAATGAAGGTACCATAATTCAACCCTGTACATTTTGAATAAAATAATATATGACGGGCTTGGCCCCACCCAATAGAAAACCTGAAGAAAATGAAAGAAATGAATAAAAAATTGTACCTCATAATGAGACATTATGCACATGCAAAATCAGAAGGTAATGACTGATTTCAAATGAAGGCACCAAAATTCAACCTGTACATTTCGGGTGATGCCGAAATAAAAATAACAATAATGTTTGACAAGCTTTCTCACCCTGCAATTACACTAATTCGATATAGAAGCCAAGAGCTGTAAGAGTTTGCTGAGGTGTGTTTTGAGGAGACAATTAAAATCATATTAGATTGCAATGGATTGTCACATGGGTTCATCGATAACACATTAATATTTAATTAATTATAAATTTTAAAAATATATAATAATATTCATATTAATAAATATATATAATATATTTAAATTAATAATGAGATTTAATTTATTTATATTATAATTTAATATAAAAAAGTTGCTATTTCTTAATATTACATTTAACAATAATAAAATAATATCTATATTAAACAAATTAGAAACCAACATAAAATTTATTAGTTAAGAGGGATTAAATTTTTTTAAGATTTATTAAAACCATATTAGAACCATATTAGATTGCAATGGGTTGTTGCATGGGTTCGCCGATAAATGTACTCTCTAAATGATTGCAATGTTTACTCTCTCAAAAAATTCATTAAGCATATATCATAAACACTTTACTTATTATATGATAATGATAATGATATGAAATGATAACGATAATGATAATAAATAATTAATAATAATAATATAATAATAATAATAAATAATAATATTTCAACCACAAGCTCTTCCTATGAGGATGCCCCTATAGGGAGGGTATGCAAAGGAAGTGAAAAAATAACAAAATTCCGTGTTGAGTCAACGGAGGGTTATAGATTGTAGGTGCATCTAGAGGCCTCGACAAAGGTGAAGAGGAATGGAGTTTACCTCCTATTCCACCATTCGAGGTGCTAAAGGGCACTAACTTTAAGGGTCATATGTGAAAGCTCACAAAGATCTTAACAATGAGAAGGTAGGAGTGATTTAGCATAGGATTGATTTTTCAAAAGTTGACTTTGTGGGTGAGATTTTCTAGTAAATGGAAAAAATTGAAATGCTACCACCTACAAATTAAGTAGAGTATGAGCACATGTTTCCTAATATTCAAAGAGTCTCTTCATATCTTTTCCATGAGATCCATGGAAAGTATGTTCAATTGTCGATAACTCATGCTAAGGTATCATATTTGATTCACGACACATATACTCCTTCAACTAGTGATGGAGAGTCTAGCCAATGAGTAGGAAAGGTTGTTCATTTACAAGGTTGGCATCAATCAAGTATTCTCCCTCTCTAGCCAACTCTAAGATGAGGAGTGTGTATAATAGACTTTTTATTGTAAGAAATTGAAAATATTGGATTATCTTCAAGTTCAAGGGCTTGAAGCAGTTTCCTCAACCTACAAATCTTTAAAGGAACTATGTGTTTTTCAATTAGACCCTTACGATCAAGGAGCTGCAAAAGAGGAAGGTCGTATGGCTATTTTTAAGGGGTTGGCCTAAGATCACCTTTGTACTAACTTCTTCTGTCAAATGACAAATGTAACTTTGATTACTATTATGATAAACTAAATTACTCTCTTCTCACTTGTTTATTCTTGTGTATTATTGATCCCAAAAAATTAGATCATGTGATAAGTAACTGTTGGAAATAATACTGAGAGGTGGGGTGAATCGGTATTATCTAACTCTTTTCAATTTATACATATTTGCAGATGAAACTTGTGTATACCTTCCAAACTTATAATATATTAATCTGTGTGTCAGAACCATATAACAAGGAAAAAATAGAGCAACAGTCACACCAAAGAACACAAGATATAAGGTGGAAACCCAATGTGGGTGAAAACCACCTGCTGCAATATGTCTCTATCTTCTTTTAATTAGAAACTTCTTTTTACAATGATTTTGTACTGGTGCAGTTCTTTACCAGTACACAGGCTTCAACCTGCAGAAGGCTACAACCTTCTCTTTTCTTCCAAGGACCACGTTTCATAAATTTTCATATTGGATCCATGAACATTAAATAATCATCAAGTACATGTGAGACAACCAATAGCTTCTCAGAATGCAGTAACCAGAAAAAAATACCAGTAACCAGACATTGATTCTACACCCAGAATTCTACAGCAATAGACAAAAAGCAGCCAAAATATATTTTAAGGAAAAGTCCGCAATTTCACCAATAGAAACCTGCGGATATCCGCACTTCTGCTATGTCTAGCCTGCGCAGATCCGCACCTGCTCTGTCTTCTGTTATGCGCAGTGCCGTACTGCTCTGTATTCTATTCAGCACACCTCCGCACCTGAACTGTCTACTCAACTGCGCACCTCCGCACCTGATTCGTTTCTGGCTTGCGCACCTTTGCACTTGCGTTGTATCTTGCCTATGGACCTCTGGGTATAGACACTTTATTAGTCCTCAATTATATCCCAGATTGTTAAATTCATAGATCTGATCATGCGCCAAAGAGATCTCAACCCATTAGTAGATTTCCCTTATAATGCTCAGGTTTCTCCTTGATTCAAGTCTAGCTATCACTCACAAATCGATCACCAAAATTTCAGATCTTGCTCTTAAGATATTCAACGTACACAAGTCAATAGGCTAAATGATCTCCTTCCCTTTTTATAGTCTATGCCTTTCTCAAACCATGGACCAAAACCATA
>APFE031065260.1:4878-18724 GCA_000404065.3 Pinus taeda
TCATCTACAAATGCTGACCCAAAGGAAAACTTGAGTTTGCACTGTCTAGTCACTTGTAGTTGTGCTTTATCATTCAACCATCCTAATGGGTATGGTTTCTTATGAGGTGTAGTTGCTAATCCCAATTTCTTTATAATTACTTCAGAAATTAGATTTACTTGTGAGCAACTATCAAACAAAGTATCAATCTTTTGATTTTTGGAAATAACTCGAATATGGAAAAGCTCATGTCTTTTTCTCTCATTTTTTTCATCAATAACAGATTGAGCAGAACTACTAGTAGATGCTTCAGAATTCTTACATTTTATACCTGTGGCTGCAATGCTTGTTTCATCTCCTGAGTCTGACCCCAAATATTTCTAAATAGTTGTAGCAATCTTCTTCTTCTTGCCCTTGGACTTCTTAGGTCTCAGCTCTGGATGCATAATCCAACAATGCTAATCATCACGCCCCTCCTTTTTACAGTGGGTGCATGAAGCTTTGCCTTTCTGTGCAGTGTTAGCCTTCCTTGCTTTCCACTTCTGCTTTCTTTTCTCCTTGCTCTTGCTTACAGTGGGTTGGGATGGTCACCCAACTTCTAGATTTCCATTCTTCCCTCTAGCTTCTAGATGAGTAGCTTGTACAGATACCTCATCTATACTAGTGGGATTAAACATGAGGATGGTATGCCTCATGTAGCTGTGTATACCACCAACGTACTTCAAAAGAGTCTCTGGTGAGTCTAATGAGATACCCAACATCAATGCTCTCTTTCTGAACTCTTGAGTATATTCTTGCACACTTTTCCCTTTTAACTACCGAAGAGTTTGCCAACTCATCATGGCTTGTTTCATGTAGGCCAATGGATAGAACTGCTTTTTGATTGCAGCAACAAATTCACTCCAGACAAAGATGGTCTTGCCATGTCTTTTCATATCAGCTTGGGTTCTGCCTTCCCACCAAACCAAGGTAGTGCCTCCTAGGCATAGGCTTGCCAGCTGAATCTTACTTTTGTCTGAGTCTATGTTCTGTACCCTGCAATAGACATCAATTTGTCTAATCCAATTGTCCAACTTTTCAACATTTAACTCTCCATCATATATAGGCAAATCAAATTTAACATCTAGCTTAATCAAATATGCTTTCTTATTATGCACAGGGCTATTAGGAGGTGTGAGAAAGCTTTCCTCTTTCGCTTTTCCTTTTGAGTGGTCATGGGAATGAGACTCATCTTCTTCTTTATCTTGTTTAGAACCTGATGAATCTTCATCCTTGTGCTTTCTAAAGTCCCTATACATTTATTCTACCATAGACTTTATAGCTAGGAAACTCTCTATGAATTGAGGGTCTGGCCCCATAGAACCTTCCTCTGACATTGTCTTTCGAGAAGAGACTCTCCCAATTTTAGGATTAGTTTCCACCAACTCTCCTTCTCCTAATTTGAGCTTTTATCTAGTGAGCATTCATAGCTAAACCAACACAAGCTTGTCTAACCTTACAGCCTAACGTTCTGATACCACTTGAATTGATAAACAAAGGTATTACAGACTCATGTGTTGGTGTGTGTACTGTGTTGTTTAACCAACGGATCGATCAAATTTCCAACACACAGACATTTAAATGGAAAGAAAACAGAGAAATACAGTAAGCAAACACAAAGACACAAGAATTTTAATAAGGAGTTCACCCTATTCTCCAAGGCTACTTCTTCGGTTCAGCTTTCAGTGGTGGCCTTGTTTTATTGTGTCTTTAAGTAGAGAATTACAATGCAGGGACTAAATAAGAGTTCTCCTGAAGTAGTTTTGCTTGGTAGGGTGGTTCTTAGACTCCCCAAGCCACTGGAGTACACAGACTCTTCTTCTTCCTACCAACTTCGCGACCTTTTGGTTTATAGTGGAAAGAGCCAAATGTGGTGCTCAGTCCAGATAGATTCCCTATGGGATGGCTTGAATCTCTCAAGCTCTCTAGTGCTCAAAACTACCACTGGTCAACTCGGCCCTCTGTCCTTTTTCTGCTTTTTCTTCACTGTCTTCTTTCTCTGTGTGTTCCCTCCTCCTCTCGGGATTCTACTCTCTCTGTCTTCTTTCTTCGTCTCTCGGACTGTTCTCGGACTTAACTATGTATTTTTTTTTGTTGTTCATGGCTTTGAAGACATTCGAATTCATGCCTGTTTGGTTCCTCTTCCGCCTCTGTCGATTCACCTTCTACAGCTGCGCTTGGAGTTCCTTGTTCGGCGTCATCATCAGCGCTCAGGGAATGGCCACATGTCCTCCTCTAAACGGCGCCAGCCTACTTCGTCGGTTCGTTTCTTCAGTTACATCGTGGATGAAGCCTTTCCTCCATCGTGGTGGTCAAATAGATTCCAAATCCTTCTAAAACGTGGTGTATTCATTTGTTGATTCCGCTTCCTCCATCGGGCGCGATCTCAGCTGTCCAATCAAGGTCCCCAGATCCAACGCCATACGCACGTTTCGTGTGGTTGACTTGCTCGATCGATATCGCGCGATCAACGATAACTTTCTCTCACCTCCAGTTGCCACGCATCGATCCATGTACGAGATCGCTCTGCTCTCGCCCGAAACCTATTACTGTTTGAGGGCAACCCGATCAAAACTGTCGATTTCCAGAGCGTGGGTCCAACCTTTGTACTTTCAATGCTTTTTCCTTTCCGCCCGCGGTTCTCTAGCTTCCCATGTGTCTGTGTGCTCGAGGCTCCTCCATTTTGGCCCTTTTTGCCTAGAGATGCGCTAATCGTGCACCAAAAACCACCTCATTTTCCCAATCTGGGGATCCCAGGGGCTACTTTGACCTCCCGCGCAATCTCCATGGGCCTCAATCAGTGCGCTTTGACTGAGGTTCTCGTCGTTCCACGCTGACTGCCATTGCCACTGGTTCAGGGTGTTTTTGATCGTTGTTTTGGATTCTTTAGAGATTTGTTTCGACCCGATACAATCATGGTTCTTTGACAGTCTTCTATGGATCCCATTCGGATCAAGTGGAGATGTGGGCGACATGACTCATGACATGACAGTGTTGGTACATTCATGCTACTGCCAGAGTGCATGTCGAGCTACAATGTTGTTGGGTTATGGATGTCTTCATGGTGTATCATAGCTTCACCTCCGCATGGAAAAGTGCACAGAGTCTTTGATGGTCTTTGGTTCGCTTGATGATGCTTAGGAATGTTGCTCTTTGTTTACATGTTGGAAGGCTTGACATGCTCATCTATTCGCAAAAGGCGCATGTTCATCTATTTGTCTGTTCGTGAGCACATCTTGCATGTTTGCTCGTCTGTCCATCCGCGAACATATCTTTACATGATCATGACGAGATGACATAAAATCCGAAACCTCCTAGTCTACAATGACACATGGTCATTTCAGATGCAGGTGACCGGGAAAGGCAACAAGGTTGTGAAGTAGGATGATGGCCCTGGGCATTGCTGATGAAAAATGCGCAAGTGTCACTGAGTGATGAAGATGGGCAATCCAAGTCGACAATGACTGTTTGCGAGGTTTGGCTCGACTGGAAGGCAAAATTGCGCAAATTTTGGGAGGGACAGTCCGGGCTGCAAGAAGGCAAGGTAGGCAGGATCTGGGCAATTTCCGGAACAAGCGAGAAGTAGGGATGGAACGACAAATTTCTGCAGTTTTCTGGAGGAATAGGTTGGGCTGTAAGGAGGGTTAGCAGGTAGAGATTGTGTAATTTTTGGGAGGAACTGGCCGAAAGCCTGGCAACCAAAATTGCGCAATTCCCAAAGGGAACTAGAAATTGGCTACTAGGGTCACTGGCAGCCAAAACTATGCAATTCCCAGATGGAACTCGTAGTTGGTTGCTGGGGTCACTGGCAGCAGAAATTACGCAATTCCTGGAGGGAACTGGCAGTCTGTTGCTGGCATGTGAAACTGCACTGAGGCCGGGAGGTCGATATGCTGATCATCCCTACACAATTTTTGAGCTAAGAGGACTGTTGGGCAGCAGAAGGTATTCTCATGAAAACTGTGCAATTTCTTGGATGAGCAGCCAGTCAACTATCGAGATGACTGAATGGGAAAACTGCACAATTTTATGAGGGAGACAGGGACATGCACTTGGTGTTTGTTTGACCTGTCTACATAATTTCCTCAGTCAGCTAAGTGAGTAAGGTTAGTGGTCTCTGGACAATTTTTGAGGGGAGTCAGTCCCAGGTGTAGGTTTTAACCCCGTTCAAAAATTACCTGCATACGAATTCTAAAAAATAGAAAATAAACAATAGCGAGGGCATAACACATAAAACAAATATACACAGATATCTTCCTCTAGATCCCAAAACTAGAAATACCATATTGATTTTTTCATTATTTTCCTTTTCAATGTTAATATATATATATATATATTATATATATATATATATATTATATATATATATTATATATAATATATATATATACACATGCCAAAGCATCCATAAACCCCAATCCATTAACCTTGGATTAGAACATAACCATAGTTCCCTTGACCAGATCTAAAAATACCATGGATCGAAAACTATCGCGCCTAAAACCATGGACAAAACCATAAGTAGGTCCACCCACATAATATAGGGTCGAAAAAAAATTCCCCAAGGCGCTGCCCCAGACCCTGTAGAAGGGGGCTAACCACCCCCCTCAAAGCCCCCCAATTTAACTAGGGGAGCTAGTCATGGAAAGAATATAACAAAACCCAACACCGGGGTGACTGTCGGGTCCGAATGTCTAGGTGCCTAGCATGAGAGTTGATTAAACTGCTTGCCAGCAGCACAACTTGAAAAGACTAGCTTCGAGCTTCTGCGTTGTTCTGGTTGACAGTCGATGGTGGGGTGATGGTCTGCCTTTCAGAGGGGAGTTTGGTTGTCAGAACTTCAACAAAAATGACTAAGTGCGTGAATGATCGAAAGACGCATAGGTGGTCATGCAAACACACACTCACATGACTTGACGACTTAAACCATCCAGACACACATGTTCAACATGACTGACCGACAGTGCAAGTGACAAGCACGACACTCATGATTAACCGTTCATTGATCGAGATGTCACTTGCACGACAATGAACGTTACTCCGTGTGTAAGTGCGACAAATGCTTTCATAGTGAACACAACAAGCACATACAAAGTGAAGACTTTGAACATAACCAAAACATGGTCGCAAGCATGACTTAGACATTAGCATGCAGAAACTTGAATGAAATGAACAAGTAAGGCGCATGCTAGGACTCACACGAGCTCATGGAGCGAACCTGAGTGTGTGCAGTCATAAATTGAAACTCTCAAGGGAGGCTCCGAAATTGGTGCAGGCGAAAATTTTGGACGGTGGTTCTAGCCACTACAACACTTGGTGACACACTGGTAGAACTCCAACTTCTCTATTTTGGTTCATTGCTAGCACAAGGCCTTTGTCTTTCAGGGAGTGTTGAATCGTTGTGTGGGTTACTTCAGTTTCCCCACTAACCCCATGGACATACATGGTTCACCCTTTGCTAACTCAGTCAAACACAATCAAAAGTTCAGCTTAGATCTGAGTGTTTTGAATTCGGGAAGGGTAGTTTAGCTCGCGAGGGAAGGGTAGTTTAGCTCGCGAGTTGAAGATTTTCAGAGTATAAGTTTTCATCTCTAGTGTTGCTCCATTGCTAGCAGGCTTGGATAGTAGCCCAGTGGAGTCATGCAGGAACACACACATTGCTCCACTGCTAGCGAGCCTGGTTAGTACCCCGGTGGAGTTGCATACTTCACCTCTCTGTGCAAGAAGCCTTCTCTTCTTTCGCATTTGTATTTTTCAAGAGGACTGTGCATAGGCACTTATTTATTTTTGGGGGTGGAAGAGGGATCCCAGCGTATTGAGAGAAGAAGAGGTTGCTCCTTCAAAGAAGCATGTAAGACCTCTGACATAGGTTTGCTCGTTTAGATTTTCCCCTTCTTCGTTTCTACTAGTTGGATGAGCTTGAACACACAAAGCAGAAGGCTGAGGATAGGCATGGGGCTTTTCAGTGTGGACACAGATTTACGGTTGGACTGAAACTTCCCTTGTAGACTATAGGTTTTAACCCCATACAGAAATTACTTGCATATGAATTCTAAAACACAGAAAAATAAACAATGCGAGAGCATAACACATAAAACAAATATATACAGAGATTTTCCCACTGGATCCCAAAACCGGGACAACCAGCTTGATTTTTCATTATGTTCCTTTCAATGTTACAATACATATTTATACATGCCCAAGCATCCAATACCATGGACCGAAAACCATCGCGTCCAAAAAACATGTGCGAAAATCATGTGCAAAACCATAGGTGGGTCCGCCCAACCTAACATAGGGTCCAAAACCAAAATTTTCCGGGGCGCTGCCCCGAACCCCATAAAGTGGGGTTACGGGTGCCCTTCAAACTCCCTGTTAACTACGTGGAAAGAATATAACACAACCCAACAAAAACCTCTTGTAGTACCTGTATGTTTTATATTTCTCCAAAAACATAACACTGATGTAAAAAATGAAGGAGGTTTTTAATCCTTGTCCTATTATGGACAAAAACATCTCTCACTTTTGTCAATTTCATCTCTATTTGGTCAGAAACATAGTTTGAAGAAAAACTGGCCCTATGTGTGGCAAATGATTTGTCCCTTGGAATGACTTCTTGAAAAATGATGGACACATGATGTATATGAGTTGGAATGGCCTCATACTTTCTGAAATGACCTCCCTTATGCCTCCTCTACTTAGATGTCTCTGATTCCATAGCCAACCCTAGTTCCATGGGAGAGAAAATTAGGGTTTAGTGCTTGTGGAAAATGATGGTTTAGGCACCGTTGGAAAAAGACGGTTTCCTTTGGCATCCACTTAACCTTTTGAAACTTTACCCTTTCACTTGAATATTTCCTTTGTCAAATTGATCTTTTGATGGTATTTGAGAACTCTTTGAATTTTAATTTTCTTTAATGAAGTTGGCATATAGAGATTGAGTTGGCAGCTTAGGAACAATACTTATTACATATAGTGAACATAAAATTACATGATGAAATAAGAATTTCTGTTTACAAATCATCTTCACATGGTGAAGGGAGGTTACTGATCATTTTGACACTTGCTAGCTTTATGCAATGGAAATGGTGTTTTATTGGACCTTGAAAACCATAGGACCTAATGGTAACCTTGAATGACTAGAATTGATGGTGTCATGACTGATATGATGACATGATGACTTTGAACTCGTGACTGACGTATATTAAGCAAGATATGACAATGTGCCAGCAAGAGGTAAATTTCTAAAAGGAGTAAAGGAAACCCTAATTCAACCTTCAGTGACCAATTTTTTGCATGATGACCTAGTGCAATGACAAAAAATTCAGAATGGGGCCCTAATATGATATGAAAAGAGGATTTTTATCACTGACGGTAGTATGCAAATACTGACACTGACAGGCAGAAAAGTGACCTCCTTAGGGCCCATCATAACAGATTGAGAGGATTTCAAAAACTTCCTCTTCCTTGACACATATCCTCAAAATTTGATCTGGTCCCAGCTTGAAGATATTTCCCCCAATCCAAGTGAAAGGGGCACTCTTCCTTACAATTCTACTCTTCTCTCTGGATTATAGATTTGGATGGAATTTTGTAGCAACTAGGTAGTTGGCTATGCCAACAAACCATGGAGAGAGAACCGAGATAGCAAATAAGTGCTCATATTGAAGTTTATTATCAACCATCCATTCATCACCTGTAGGAAAACCGAGTCTAGACAAAAAATATGCAACTACATTCTGTTTACTTAGCTTATCAATAATAGTTAAATCAAATTGCTATAATAGTAGCAACCATCTAATAATTCTAGCATTCACATCAGGCTTTTTCATCAAGTACTTGATAGCTTCATGGTTAGTATGAAAAAATGTTTAATATCCAGTGATGTAGAGTCTGAAATTTTTCAAAGAGTGTACAACAACTAGGAGTTCTTTCTCAGTTGCAATGTAGTTCAATTCAGCCTTAGACAAATTTTTACTAATGAAGTAAATGACATAAGGTAACTTATCATCTATCTGGCCTAAAGTTACTCCTACAACTTTATCAGATGCATCAACATGGATATGAAAGGGAAGATCCCAATTTGCACCTCTAAGTATGGGTGCAATTGGTTAATTTGTCTTTCAAGACCTATAGGGCCTCTTGTAAGCTATATGACCAGTAGAATTCTAATCCTTGGCCAACAATCTAAACAATGGTGCAAATACTTTGCTGAAGTGTTTGATAAACTTCCTATAATATCCAGCTAAGCTGAAGAAGCTCCTAACATTCCTCTGCTTTTGAGGAGTAGGGACCCTTTTTATTATGGAAATTTTGTTTGGGTCCACTTGTATTCCCTCCTGAGATATTTAATGGCCAAGAATAGTCCCTTAATTCATCAGTAATTCACACTTCTCAGGACTAAGTGAGAGGTTCATTTCAATGTAATTCCTCATAACTTTCCCCGTGTTAGAGAGAGCCTCCAGGAATTCACACCCATAGGGATTTAAATCATCCATGTAGATCTCTACAGAGTCATGGACTAGCCTAGCAAAGATGTTCAAAACTTCCCTTTGAAAAGTGGTAGGGGCATTACATAATCTGAAAGGAAGGACCCTATAAGAAAAGGTACCCCAAGGACAAGTGAATGTAGTTTTGTCTTGTTCCTCTGGGCTGATATGGATCTAATTGTAACCACTAAATCCATCCAGGAAATAGAAGAACTTGTTCCTTGCAAGACCATCTAAAACTTGATCAAT
Source organism: Pinus taeda (assembly GCA_000404065.3). Taxonomy (NCBI): domain Eukaryota; kingdom Viridiplantae; phylum Streptophyta; class Pinopsida; order Pinales; family Pinaceae; genus Pinus; species Pinus taeda. The sequence goes on from APFE031065260.1 coordinate 13,635, forward strand.
GAATGACAAAGGGAAATGGTCTTTCTGAGTGGCCTTGTTTCACTCCATGTAATCCACACAAATCCTCCTCTTCCCATTCTTCTTTAGGATCAGAACTAGAGGGTATACCCACTCACTATCTGACATGGGGTATATGAACAATGCATCCAACAACTTTTGAAACTCTTCCTTCACCATGTCTTTGAGGGTTGGGTTCATTCTCCTCTGAGGTTGGTGCATAGGTTTGCATCCATCCTTAATGTAGATGTGATGACTACACACTGGCGGATGCACCCCTTTCATTTATTTATAGATCCAAGAAAATGCGTCTAAGTGCTCTCTCAGCATGTTGCACAACTTCTCTTCTTGGTGGGCTAAGAGAGAGGGGTTAAGATTCAAGGTTCTAAATTGACCAAATTCTACCATTTTGACATGTGCATGACTTGGTTCCACTAGGAATAACTCAATCCAAGGATTAACCTCATATTCCTTCACAAGCTCATCAAGAGGCATGGTGTTGGGATGATGTATGATACACTTCATATCCCTCCTCCTCTTCCAATCATAGGGGTAAGTCATTCTTAATGGATGGCTAAGCAAGAGGATACAATACCAACTATTTGGACAAATTCCCATTCTTAATGGTCATGTTCCCAACCCTGCAACTTATATAAGCATCAACAGTGGCTAGCCATGGTCTTCCAAGGATGAGAGGCTAACCATTGAATTTGTTCTTGGGATGGAGAACTAGGAAGTCAGTAGGATACTCCCAGGAGTCGATAGAGACCATTACATCCTTAAGAACTCCCTCAGGAGCCACTGTGGACCTATCTGAAAGTTGCAACACTATGGTGGTCTTTCTCAAGGATCCTTGGAGGTTTAGCTTGAGCATGATTTCTTTTGTCATCACATTGATGGCATCCCCAAGATCAATCAAGGTGAGAGGGACAATGATGCCATCAGTATGCACATCTACCATAAGACTTCTAAGATCTAGATATTTTGGGAAAATCACTCTCCCAAACATTAAATCAGATAATCAACTAATAACATTGGTTGTAGGGGTGTCTTTATTTCTCCCGAGGATGTTCGAAGCATTTATATTTTATAATATTATTGTATATGGGAACATCCCTAATAGCTTGGAGGATTGGAATTTTAGCACACGGGTTCTTTAATTCTCTCAGAAGTTGAGTCTCTTCTAGAGTGTGATGGTTAGGGTGGATCAATCTCTCAGGAAAAGGAGGTCAATTTACTTGAGGGTTACTCTCTTGTTTTTCCTCTTCAAGCTCCTTAGGTGCAGATGGAGGCTAGTTATCTGGGATCACTCTTCTAGACCTGAGGTTGATTTCTTGAATCTCCACAGAATAGGCAGGATAAGATGTATCTCTACTATAGACCTGTTGAGCTTGCTTATTGTTCGAGTTTTTATTGGGTTGAGCAGGCATCTGAGGTTTCTTAAGTGGAGCAGGATGAATGAGTTGTGGCTAAGATGGAGGCCGAGATAGTAAAGTAGGAGGTTGGTTGAGTTGAGGCCTCCACCCTTGTGTTGGGTTATTACACTAAGGATGTGTAGAAGCATATGGATGAAATGTTTGATTGACATGTTGTGGAGGATAATGAGGTGCATAAGGTCAAGGAGAAGGTGTGGATAATGATGGATGAGTGGAAGAGTACCAAGGTGGCAAGGGTGCATTCTGTTTGGGATGATAATAAGGGTAGGATGCACCTTGCAAGCCCCACTAGTATGGATGAGGTCCTTGAGGCCTCCTTTGATTGATGAAACATGGTTGTTCAACCCTGCCTTCTGTCCCTTGGTATAAAAGTTTCAATCCAGGCAAAGAAAGGCACTTATCTATGGCATGGTTTTCCTCACAGACTGAGTAGACCTCTATAACATTTAAAGGACATTCATTTCTAGGGTGCTTTCTAGTGCATTTAAGGAAAAAGATAGCTAAGTCCATCTTTGATTCCTCTTGTCTCCTCTTGATATGCATGGTGTCCACTTGCAGGGAAAATGTATGCATCATTTCACTTTCAACGTCCTCCAACATGTTACCAATTTCATTCTTAATGGATGTTGTGGAGGGAGAGGAACTGACTAGAGCTTGACTAGCCCTACCCTTCTTACTAGAAGCCCTAGAATGATTTTTGAATATTGTCTTGATGTTTTCTTAGGGTAGCTGATAGATGTCTACCCTAGACAACATGTTGAGGGTTTCCAGTATGTCCTCCTTGATTCATCTAAGAAGGTCTAAATTGAGTGATTTAGAATCAAGGGTGCATCTGGCCCTCCTATAACTGAGCTGCAACCTTTCCTCATAGTCTTCCAGGGATTCATTGGGTCTAAGAGTCATTTTAAAATTCTACTCTTTATTGTGTTTGGACCTACAATAGTTCTTGTACTTGTTGTTAAAGGATTGTTGCATTTGAGCCTAGGTAGTGATGTTATCCCAAGGTAGACCCATGAACCAGCTCAAGGTTGCATCCTTGAGGGTGGATGGGAATAAATTCATCTTCTGGTCATCAGAGGTGTAGTCATAAGTCCTACAAACAACAAAAAACTCAAACATGAAAGTATCAGGGTCCTCAGAAGTCAATCCATGGAAGTGAGGAAGGGCAAAATGGCTTATATTCTTCATCCTAGCATCTCCATTAGTTTCTCTGATGGGAAATAGCTTTTCATTCCTTTTTTTAGCCGTGGTGTGGTTATTGGAATGGATTTTTCTTATTCTTCTTCCCCAATAGGTTCTTCAAAAATCTTAAAATGTTCACCTAAGGGGTCTTCTAACTCCCCTGTAGTCAGATAGGGAAGTTGACAGTCACCGAAGAAGAGTGAAGGTTGACTGTTTGACAGTGTGTGGGTATTTGGCAAGAATTTTCCTAGAGTGTCTCTACTCCTACACGGCATGAAATAAATTATTTTCCTTTTATGTGATTTTTTCAAAACTGAATGCAAAATATAAAGAAAATAAGAAATAAAATATACTTAGACACCTCCCCGACAACGACGCCAAAAAGGAGTGAGCCTTGGTATTGCACCAAGAGTGCTGCAACTTCCATATGATCTTGAACTTTACTTATCAACCCGGGGTTCATATAAACTTCGAGGTGATAGTTCTACATACACAGTAGATGAATTCTACTCATGCCACCCTATTGAAAGCATAATGTAAAATCTAGTCCTAGTGCAGAGAAAGTAAGTTCTTTTCAACTATAAATTGTAAATGTTGACAATTTGTAAATGCTATTGATTCCATTCATGAAAAACACAAGAATTATGCTAACTGCAGAAAGGAAACTACTCTAATTTGCAATCAATCATCTAGCTATCAGGTTTTCTTAAAAATAGAAGATCACCCTACAAATTCGTAACTAAATAATGCATGCATTGTTTATCTAATTCAAACTTGCAGATTGAGTAAGGTCATAATTGCCAAATTCAGAATGAAAGAACTAATGATATTGAGTCTTGCAGGGAGGAGAAAGGAATGAAGGGAATGGAATAGGTGGCACTTATGGTCATGGAATCCAAGCTTAGGGGTCAACCTACTACTAAGCTAAGCTATGCTATCATTGCAGGTCAAAATAAGGTCAAAAGAGGCTAGTACAGGTGTACTGTAGGATTCTTGTAGTGCTACAGGAAGTCCTGAAATTCTACAAGAAGTTGGCTGAGAGGGTTTGGAGGGTAAGGATGATGAGATGAAGTGATGAAAAGATGAGTGAAGGTTGTGAGGAATGTAGGGAAGGTGAACAACAGTCATAGCCAAGCCCAACACTTCAAGAATGTTAGATTTGGGCTAAGAGAGCTATTTTCATGACCAAAAACAAAGATCAAGAACATGGATTGGCATGCATCAAAAGAGGGTGGATAATTTCTAAATGGAGTTGGTGGAAGGATTCCTTACCTTTAGATCCAACAAACCTGCAACATCATATGCACATGTTCCTCTTTTCATTTGCAAAATATTACAATTAAGGGTGGAAAATATGAATTGAATTTAAAAATAGCTAACAAATGCTGAGAACTTGATCTATGCAATGAACTACCTTCTAAGCTACAACAATCATATGTGAAGCAAGATACCAATTGTAAACCTTTCCAAGAAATCATAAACAGAAAATCATGCACTGTTTTGGGCTATGATGGTGGGGTCCTCTAATCACGCTCCCATGAGAGAGATGAGATAGGGATCAAAACCACAGACTTTTTGAAGGATTGTAATCTACTGAACTGGAACAAATAATCAACATTCTAAGCTAAAAGGAATATTAATAAACTCTACTGAACTGCAACAACTAATCAACATTCTAGGCTAAGATAAATATAAGTACACAAGAGGGACCTAGGCTATTAGGGTTGGGCCCAAACCCAAGAGCTTCAACCCTCTGAACTAACCCAGTGATGGATCAAGATAAAACTTCTAATTATCATTCCAGAAATGTCAAATACATCATCAAAATAACAGTCATAAGTGGTTCAACTCAATGGTGTCTTAGCTACAATATAACTTAGAATCCTAATGAGTTCCTTAGCATGTTTACTTATACAAAAGGGTAGCTACCAACAACTCCCTAGAAAATAGAGATTTTTGTCTCCCTAACTCGACAATACGTGGATCTAGATCTCCCTTGAACTGCACTAACTTGGATGTCAATGATCTTGATCTGCTTGGTTGCCAATGACCTCGATTTGATGAGAGATAAAGTGGTGATATTTTTCCGATTTGAGGAGTTAAGGAGGTGGACAACCTCCTAGAATCTCTCTTTGATGTTTACTTCGAGCTCTTGCACTCAAGTTATCTCAAAATTGCTCCAGTTAATGCATTTAACACACATTAGGCCACATGAAATATCAACACATCTTTTACTCCTCACACTAAACATAATATAACAAAATTTGTAGACAAATGTGAGAAAAAGATAATTTAATAAGATGAAGGATAACATTCTGACCCTTATGATATACCTATTGATGAGCCTCATCACTAGTAGTGAGGTTTGTTGAAATAAGCATGCCATCTTTTGGGTTACTGCGTTACATTATCGTTATGATAAATGTTAATACTTGTGTGAACAAAGAATATGTGTATATATATATATATATACAC
>APFE031065260.1:27537-53569 GCA_000404065.3 Pinus taeda
TGGATAATAGAAAGGAAGGACTGGCTGTTCAGGGTGGACGTAGCCCAAACTGGGTGAACCACGTATATCTGTGTCTCTCTTGTTTTATGCATTTTCTGTGTTTATATTTTGCAATATTTTATGTGTTCCATTGCTCCGTAATATATAATTTTCTAACATAAGGACTTCCTAAAACAATTCCACATATATCCAAAGGAACTGTATCTAGCTCAACTTCATCTACAAATGCTGCCCCAAAAGAAAACCTAAGTTTACATTGTCTAGTCACTTGTAGCTTTGCTTTATCACATAGCCAACCTAATGGATATGGTTTCTTGTGAGGTGTTGTTAGTAATCCAAGCTTCTTCACAATTGCTTCACAAATTAAATTTACTTGTGAGCCACTATCAAACAAAGTATCAATCTTTTGATGCTTGGAAATAACTCGAATATGAAAAATCTCATGTATTTTCCTCTCATTTTCTTCATTATCAGCAGATTGTGCAGAATTACTAGTAGATGCTTCAGAATTTTTACCTTTTATACCTGTGGCTGCGATTGTTGTTTCATCCCCTAAGTTTGACCCCAAATCCTTCTGAATAGTTGCAACAGTCTTCTTCTTTTTTCCATCAAACTTCTTGGGTCTCAGCTCCAGATGTAGAATCCAGTAGTGTTCATCATCATGCCCATCCTTCTTGTAGTGAGTGCATGAAGGCTTGGTCTTTTGTACAACATTTGTCTTCCTCTCTTTTCATTTCTGTTTTCTCTTTTCCTTGTTCTTGCTTGCAATGGGTTTTGATGATCCCCCAACTTCTCGGTTCACATTCTTGCCTCTAGCTTCTAGATGTGTAGCATGAACAGATACCTCATCTATGCTAGTGGGATTAAACATGAGAATGGTATGCTTTAAATAGCTATGTAGACCACCTATATACTTCAACAGAGTTTTAGGTGAGGCTAAAGAAATTCCTAGAATCAAAGCTATTTTTCTAAATTCTTGAGTGTAGCCTTGTACACTTTGCCCTTTTAATTGTCAAAGAGTTTGCTAGCTCATCATGGCTTGCTGCATATAAGCTAGTGGATAGATTTTTTTTTTAATTGTAGAAAAAATTCACTCCAGACAGAAAGAATTTTACCATGCTTCTTCATGTTAGCTTGTGTCTTGCCTTCCCACCATACCAAGGTAGTACCTGCAAGGCGTAGGTTGGCTAGCTAAATCTTAATTTTGTCTAAATAAATGATTTTCACCCTGCAATACACATCAATCTGTCTAATCCAATTTTCCAGCTTCTCTGCATTCAATTCTCCATCATATATCGACAAATCAAATTTAACATCTAATTTAATCAAAGATGTTTTCTTTTTATTTTCAAGGCTATTAGGAGGCGTGGGAAGATTTTCTTCTTTCCCTTTGCCTTTAGAATGGTCATGGAGGAGAGATTCTTCCACTCCTTTATCTTATTTGGAGTTTGATGAATCTTCATCTCTACCTTTCTTAAATTCTCTATACATTTCCTCCACCATGGCTCTAATGATCATGAAACTATCCATGAACTAGGAGTCTGATTCCAAGGGACTTTCTTCTACCATTTTCCTCTTAGGGTAGCCTCTTCCAATTTCTTGGTTAGCTTCAACCAATTCTCCTTCTCCTAATTTGCGCTTTGTCCTAGTTACCATTCAACAACAAAATCCAGCACAAGCTTGTCTAACCTTAACAACCTAGAGCTATGATGCCACTTGATCTGAAATTGATCTAAGACTAACAAATAAGGTATTGCAGACTCATGTGCATGGATGTTCCTATGTTATTTTGTGCAACGAATCGATAAGATTGCGAAATAAACAGGCACTGAAGCAGTTACAGAAAACACAACAAGCAAACATATAAACGCAACAAGTTGAATAAGGAGTTCACTCAACACTCCTGGGCTACGTCTCTCGTTCCAGCCTTTAGTGGTGGCCTCTCTATTATGTTTTCAAAGCAGATTTCTTACAACAGTGAATTCAATTTGAGTCTCACACAGTAGATACGAATCAACAAGATTGTACTTGGATCCCCCAAGTCTCTGGAGTACACAGACTCTCCTTACTGAAACTCGACCTCTATTGGTCACAGTAGTATAAGCCCAATCTGAGACTCATACATGACAGACATATACAGAGGAGTTCGCTTGAACCTCTCAAGCCTTCTCTAGAGTACACAAAATCTCTGGCTCTGTCTGGCTTGATGTTGCCTTTGCAGGTTAGCTCGACTTCTTCTCTCTACTCTCTACTCTTAACTTTCTTAACTTTCTTACTGTTTTACTGCTTGCTCGTGGCTTTAAAGCCAATCTACTTTCTGACTGTTCGTTTTCGCTTCCCGGATTTCTGGTTCCCCTGCCTCTCTCCATTTACATCCCTCTATTCTACATAATCATCACTTTATAACACTTCCGGGGAGGTGGCCACCTTTTCATAACAAACTGAGTGTCAGTTCTCTTGGACATCTTTGAAATGATCATTTTTACCATTAATATCCAAGAATGCCTGCAAAACATGATCTTCTACCAATGCATCGTCCATGTCGGACGTCAAATCCTATACAATTCTGTTTGTTTACCTTGTCAGGTCTGGTCATCCATCGAAATGCATCTCTGCCGTCGATCTGGAACCCCCAGATCCTATGGTCTCCATCCATATTGGGTAGCTAAGTAACTTGATGTTTACCCGCCCGATGTGAGTGGTTTTCTCTCTCTTCCATTGGACGCGTGGCACCCATTGTGTGGCATCGGGCGGGACTTGGTCGAAACCACTTACTACTCGAAACCCCTTTGATATTCTGCTGGTTTTTGTGGGCCCTGCCTCTAACGGAATCGGTGCAATATTCGTTGCATCTTATGGTTTTTGGGTCCGGGTGCTAAGGGATTTTCCTTCTTTGAGGGGTTTTCCCTGCGATATGCGATTAGCGACTTGTCCCTATTTTTGCCCCCATTTCTTGAAATGACCTCCCATTTTGCTAATTTGTGACAACACGCATTACCATGGGCCGATAGTCTGCGCGCTTCACTGAGGGTCCTCGTTGCTCCGCGCTGATCACAAATTGCAACTGATACGAGGATATATCTGATAAGCTCGATCTTTATAAGACTTGGAAAACTTTGGCATGAATTTTACAGAGTTCATGAAAACTTAGAGAGTGTTCTAGGATTGGATCATTGTGGTTCCTGGTTTTGATGCGACCTCCATGGCGGTCACTTTTACACCAGTTTGGGTTAGGATCTCAAATCTTCCTCTTCCATTCTAGCACCATCAATTCATTGAAGATATTGGGAACAAACTACATAATTTTTAAAAAATTGAACTTAGAAAGAACAAAAAAAGGAATACTTACTTTTGCTAGGATCTATGTGGAGATAGATCTAAGTAAAGGGTTACTAGATCATATCAATAGGAAGCATAAGGGTTTTTGGTTTTCTCAAATTCTTGACTATGAGAACACAACCTTCAGATGTCGCTTCCAAACAAGACATCTCCAAAACTCATGTTCTATGATGAAAAAGATCCTGAAAATAAAAAAGAAGCAGAAAAATAGATCCAAAGGATAGTAGTTTAGTGATCTTACTCTCTCGGAGGAAGAGGAGGATGAAAAATATAGAGATATAGCTAGATAAAACTAAAGAGATTGGGGAGGGGGAGAATGTGGTTTAAGTTGATTCTGCTCCTCCTACATAGCCGAGACTAGATCTTGATGAATGACAAGCCACAACTTGTTTGGGGGGCACCAAATGAGCTCATTTCTTAGAGGGTTCAGACTTTGATAAAGACCCCCATCATTTGGAGGCAAGAAAAGATAGATAGATTTGGCTTTGGTTAATCCAGATCCTCATGAGTGGAAATAAATCCAAAGAAGAGATGGAAAAAAAGAAAATTCTAGGTCAAAATTAGTCTTAAAATTACCTTTTTATTTCTTTTTTTCTTATCTATGCTTGATTATACATGTTCATATCAACTTCTACCATGCATTGTTCTACTCACAATTGTATTAACATTCTCTAGTCATGAATCTCACAACATACACACTAAGTGTGTCTACAAAATGCAATTTTTATTTTTATTAATGAAAATTACAATTTTTTTTTCTTGTTTATATATATATGTATAATAATAATTTAAGACAATATCTTTTCATAAAAAATTTTAAACATACCATATACTATATCAGTGCCTCCAATGTCTATAAACTAGATATCTTTAAATATAATAGTAAACTCAAATACTTGAACTCCAAATTTATGGTTTGAATTTTCTTTGAGTTTTAACCTCTTATATTATTTTAGTTTACTTATCACTATTTAAAAAACCTTATAATCATTAAATATGTTTAAATTAAACACCTTGAGTCATCTTAAACTTCTAATCATCAATAGCCATTTTACTATATAATATTAAATATTTATTAATATTTTATAAAATCACTATACACATTTCCATAAAATAAATAAATAAAACATAAAAATCTTTGATTGATCTTTATATTTTCCCATTCCTGATTTGATCTTATCAATCAATACCTTAAAGATTTAACAACTCAAATAATCATTAATAACTCAAGTTATTTTTTTATTAAATGTTTCATAAGAATCCCTATACACCATCTCACACCAAAATAAAGATCATATATCATCTCACACCAAAACAATTTTTCTATACACACCAAAATAAGGATGCTATATCATTTCACACCAAAACAATTGTGCTTTATAATGACTCTATATTATAGAAGTTTGGTAGGAAAGGAGCAGCTAATTTTTTCTATCTTTATTGCTATATTTTATTTGACGGATTGTAAATTATATATTTTTAGGGGATTGTAAATTTTAATTTTTTTTTAATAGTTTTTTGTTTTGGGTTTTTAAATATAAATAAATTTATCATTTTGAAAATGATTGAACATTTAACTCAAAAAATAAGAAACAAACACGAGAGAAACATTTAACAATTATAACAATACACATATGTGACTTTATGTGGAAATAATCCTCACCATATAAACGTTTTGTTTTTAAACTTAGGCCCTCACAAATTAACATCTTGTTCGTTGGGAATCTATAATTACACTGAAGTTTTTTAAGGGGAAGGTGCTCTGAGGACTTTTGTCGCCTGTCCAGAGCTTATAAAAATATGTTATGTGCGAATTGTCATTCATTTACTGTTGTTAGGTTCCCTCTTCGATCAACTCTGAAGCTTATAAGAATATGCCAGGTGTGGATTCTTGTTTATTCACTGTTATCATATTCTCTTCCTCGATCAACTGCCCACCCAATATATTCATGGAATGACAAAACTAGTCTCGCCTCATTTGAAATTGCATTCCTAAAAAATTAACGGCCCTAATTCCTTTGTTTCTCACTTTATCTCTTTGTATTTAAGGTTTTGTCCTTGATAGTGTATGTGTTACTTTCCCACAGACTAGTTCTATGTATTCAAGAGAGCCCATGGGATCGATCCTACGTACAATGACAACGGTGTTTGCCAGTTCATGACAACTATCCTGCAAAAAATCTAAAGGGTATGATTACTTTTTTAGACATCTAATAAAAACTGTTATTTATCATCAAATTTGCTTCACTGCAACTCTAAGAGAAATCTTTAATTGAGTAATGTTCGAAAATATTAGCTTAATTATTCAAAGTTTATCATTCTGTAATCCATTCGAAACCAATTGGTTGATGGATTAATTAATTGTTTCAGTCTTATTCTTACACATTTCAAGATCCTAAATTATGAAACTCTTACAATACTAGAAATGAGAAACTGAATGAGAAATAGTGTCAAATATATCTCCCTCCTCCCTCTCATCATGCATAATGATTTATTCTAGATATTCAATGATTTAGTGAATATATTTTATTACTCAAAATATACACTGCATTTAATTATCGTTTGTTGGTTTGGTGTAAGGTTAGATGTTTTTTTGGTAAATTAAGAGTGGGTTTCTATTAATATAAAAAAAAAATTACAATTTTTCCAAAAATTACATTTCCAAAATTTGCTTCTTACATGGTATAACAATTTTGTGGATTTACTTGACCGAGGGTATGGAAAAAATGTAGTTGGATATAGGAATAAAGAGGTTAGCTTTGGCAGTTAGCCAATCATACTACAAACAACCTAGATCAATATACTACTAACAACTAGACAATCACTATAGACTAATAACCATATACCCATAAACATAATTTGAGATTAAAAAATGAACAAAACCAAGAGTAATATGTCCTTTAGATAATCTAGCAAGTGAAAATATGATTTGACTCCTTAGTCCAAAATGATGATTGGTGAAGCAGTGGAGTTGGTTTTGGGGGGAGGTTGCACTAGTGCATTGATGACCCCAGGTCCTTCCTGGTTCTAGTTTGATTCAATGTCTGAGTTTGGGATGATATAGCGCTCAATGCTAGAAAACTGAGAAACTATGTCATCCAAGTTATATATGATGTCTTTGAGAATGCGCTTGATGTCTTCTTGATCTGCAAAAACTTTGAAGTTGTCTATATGCTTATCTTTGATGACCATGCTAAGAAGAGTTTCCATTTGGTGGTGATGAGAGATAGAGCGTAGGAAGTGGATCCTTCTGTTAAGAAACTTTCCTAGATCCAAAATCCATTTTAGGCTAGTGCCTCCAATGTCCGAGTTAGAGAAATGAGCTCTATCACCAAGGTTGGGCAAGGCTTGGTGTAACGCCAAGTGTTGTTATCAAATGTAGCGTCATTTTATTACTCAAAATATACATCGGATTTAATTATCGCTTGTCGGGTTGGTGTAAAATGGGTGTTGTTATCCCCTTATGATTTTAGGTCTATACAATCACATGCTTTTGTGTAGGGCACCTATGGTTTCTTAAAACTAATTGTGCGAGTATAGACAATTTTGGTGAAATATACATACCTCATCAATGCTTTTTTAGCCGAACAAAATTTCCATAGTGTGGTTAAATATTTATATTCTAATTTGAAATTTAAAATATGATCACTTTATTATATTAATAAAAAATTTAACAATAAGAATTTAAATATATAAATAAAAATGTAACTAAAAGAAACAAGCAATAAAAATTTACATATTGTAAATATACTACAAATTGTTGCACATCAAAATTAGTTTCACAATTTCACATCATATAGTAACAATGCATCACATCAATGCAAGTTTGAAAACCTCTAGCATAATAAAATAACTTATATCCATGTAATAATAGATTTTATATCACTGGATTAACTGTAATGTGCACATTTTATTATTCTTTCATTTGATTTTTTTTCTAATTTAGAGGTAAATAGTAATAATAAATAATTGTATTCCATGAACAACAAATATTGAGCAAAGTATAATAAGCTTATAATCATATTCATCTGGATCTATGTGGTGCTTTATTGCATCTTTTGTTGATAGTGTAGAGTGTTGGACTAGTAATCAATTTTATTTGGATCCATGTGGTCTCTTACTCATATTTTGGTGTTTATCTATCCCATCATAGAAGATTTATAAAGAAAGTCATCCTCACCATTGTTTTACGTATCATCATCACCATTGTTTCACATTCTAGTAGGCTAACTTGGAATTTTTTTATGGAAGATTTCTAAAGAAGGTCATCCTCCTCATTATTTCACGTATCATCATCACCATTGTTTCATGGACATTCTAGTAGGCTAACTTGGTATTTTGTACTATGGTTAAGATAAAAAGAAAACATCTGCATCGACAAACACCAAAGCTTATACCTTTTATGAGTTAAGGTGTCTCCACTGAGCAAAGATATCCTCACCATTGTTTCAAGGATTATCATTTCCATTGCCTTCTGGTATGCTAACTTGGTATTTTTTACTATAGTTAAGATAAAAAGTAAACATATGCATGAACAAATACCAAAATATGTACCTTTTATAAATTACTAAAGTGATTTTACTGAGCAAAATTGATAAATAGGTATTCACTTCAATTCTTTTTATTAAACCTGGGTCGACAGATATTGATAAATAGATATTCACTTCAATTCTTTTTATTATACCTGTGGTAGGTAGATATAACGTATTCAGAATGTATTGATGTTGACATTAACTCTAAATTGACTAATTTTTTTTGAAACTTTTCCAAAATTTAACATTATAAATTAAAATGTATTATTTTATATAATATTTAACTTTATTTATCTTAAATATTATTGGCTGAAATCTTTTAACTCATTATATAATGATAACATATGTACTACTTTGTAGAATCTTTTCTACTCTTTTCTATATAGCTATCACTTTGTACTCTGCATGCTATTTATTTTCAGTTGTCATCCACTAGATAAAGTACCTACTACCACCGAATTCTCTTTAAAATATTTTTTTTTGGTTTTTTTTCTCACAGTGAAATTAATACATTTTAATACATTTTTATTGTATTTCTATATTTATTGCGTTGCACACAATAATTACGCCGTTAAACAGATGCTCAAAGAGTGAGACCTATGATACTTAGTTAGCCATTTATATTTGAAGGCGTATCATCATTGGCAACCTATGATACTTAGTTGGCCATTTATATTTGAAGGCATATCATCATTGACAATAACGATTAGCCTTTTTTTTTCAATATTAGCAAGGTGTGTGGGATGGATGAAGGAAGGTTGAAGGAAAACTAGGGTTCGACACTGGAAGCAACAGAATCAAGCTAGTAACCATGGAGGGGCAAGGAGGAGGGAGCTCCACTCCCTCCTACAGTAACGTGGTTTCAAACAGAGGAAGGGCAGAGAATAGAAACAAGCCACAAAGCTCCTCGGAGCACAAGACAAAACTCTCTGACATTCAAAAGGCAGAAGGCAACAAACCCCAGGAAAAGGAAGGGACCCATGAGGAGGTCCGATAGGAGGAGAAAATAGAAGACAACAGTCAGGGATCTGAGAATAGAGCTAAGATGGAGCCCTGCAAACCAAAGTACAACATTAAACTGTGAGTAATCCTAAATGATCCAGCTCTACTAGAGCACAGGGATCATATGACAACCTATGCAATCATCTACAAGTTTATGGGCATCTAGCCGACGGAGAGAGCACTGTACACTTGGATAAAAAACACATGGAAACCAAGAGGAGAGTTAACGATACATCTTGGATCCAAGGGTTTTTTTACTGTAGTATTCACGAACCTAGAGGACAAGGACATAATTTTTGAAGGAGGACCATACTTTTATATATGACCTTGGATGTTGAATTTTGTTCCGGAGCGAGAAACGTTCACTTCGGTCCCGATATGGATTAGAATATACTCCTTAACTTTAGATTATTGGATGCCTGAATATTTAAAAGCTATAGGTAACAAATTAGGTCATTTCATAAAGATATCAGAGGCGACTCTACGAGGAAAATATACCTCCTTTGCTCGCATATGTGTAGAGATGGACTTATCAAGAGCATTTCCAGATGAAGTCATCCTAGAAGTTTATGACGAGGAATGGGTTCAAGCAGTTGACTATGAACACATACCATTCAGATGTTGCAAATGTCATGAACATGGACACCTATTCAGAGACTACCCTCTTAATAAAAGGGAGGAACACCAGAAAACCAGCTGAGAATCCTTCGTTGCCTTAATCCACAAGCTTCCAGAACTTCCTCACCAATATGAGACTAGTGGATATGGACACAAGCAATGGAATCTTTACATGGAATAACAAAAGAGGGGGTACTACCCAAGTAGCTTCAAGATTAGACAGATTCATAATCTCAAAAGAACTTCTGCTCACTGGATGAAGCCTGACAGTGTTCATCCTCCCTTTTGGAGGCTCTGACCACTGGCCCATCCAGCTGGAACCTTCCTTAACTAATACACCAAGAAACAAACCCTTCAGGTTTGAAAATGTTTGGCTCACTCAGTATGATTTCCTCACAAACATTGAGAAGTGGTGGAAAGAAAAGTTACACTCCCAAGGCACGAAGATGTTCCTTCTACATCTCAAGCTCAAACACATCAAGAGAAAACTCAAAGAATGGAATAGAAATGAATTTGGCAATATCTTCAAAGCTAAAGGAGAACTAGGGAAGCAATTACAGGAAATTAACCAAATTCTCATCACTAAAGGCTTCACAGAGGAAAGAAAAGAGCTAGCCAACTCTCTTCCACAAGAATGGGACAACAGATGTCTCCAAGAGGAGATCTTCTGGTGATAGAAATCCAAAGTTCAATGGATTAAGGAAGGGGAGAGAAACACAAAATTCTTTCACAAATCCACCATAGCACACAGGACTAACAATAGGATTTCAAAACTCACAGATTCTCAAGGAACGAAGAAAAACACTCATGAGGAAATGGAAGATGTACCGGTCTAGCATTTTCAAAGCATTGCTGAGGAAACCATAGAAGACAGATCCCAATTCACGAGAAGATTCACTCAGCACATTCCTAAGCTGGTTTCCAAGGAAGACAATCATAATCTCAACTGGCCAATGACAGAGGAAGAGGTCAATGAAGTTATCAGAGATATGCACAATGGAAAAGCTCTAGGCCCTGATGGTTTCAATGTGGAATTCTTGAAAATATGCTGGAAGATTGTCAAACATGACATTTTGGAGGTAGCGGAGGACTCGAGAGACTCTAAATTAGTTTTGAGTGTGCTTAATGAATCCT
Organism: Pinus taeda; assembly: GCA_000404065.3. NCBI lineage: Eukaryota > Viridiplantae > Streptophyta > Pinopsida > Pinales > Pinaceae > Pinus > Pinus taeda. The sequence continues at coordinate 38,163 of APFE031065260.1, forward strand.
TCATTGCCTTAATCCCCAAACGGGAAAATGCCACCTCTCCTGATAAGTTCAGACCCATAGCATTATGCAATGTGGTTTATAAAATCATTTCCAAAGTCATTAGCAACAGACTCAAACCCCTCCTCCCAACTCTGGTGTCAGAGGAACAAATGGGTTATGTGGAAGGGAGGCAAATTCTCAATAACATCATTCAAGCTCATGAAGTGGTACATTCCCTCAAAACCAATAAGTAAGGGGGAATGATAATACAACTGAACATAGCGAAAGCTTATGATAAACTAAGCTGGGCTTACATAAGGGCTGTACTCAAAGCATATGGCTTTGACCACAATTGGATAAGGTGGGTTATGGCTCTAGTTACCACGACCAGTTGTTCAATTCTTCTCAATGGCTCTCTATCCAGAACCTTCAAGCCTTCGAGAGGTCTCAGACAAGGAGATCCTCTCTCCCCATTCCTCTTCATTCTCATGATGGAAGGGTTGGGTAGAGTGATCATTGCTACCAAGAAGGAAGGAAGAATATAGGGACCGAGACTCACACAAAATGGAGACACTGTGACCCATCAACAATTTTTGGATGACACTATGCTGCAGGGCATTCCAACAGTCAAGGAAGCCAAAGCTTTCAAGAAAATTTTGTATGAGTTTGCAATGGTAGCTGGCATTAAGGTAAGCCTCTCAAAATCAAAAATCTTCTTTTTCAATACTGATATTTCTATTCAAAGAAATCTCTCCAGAATTCTAGGCTTTCAAAGAGATTCACTTCCCTCAAAGTATCTGGGAATTCCACTCACTAACAAACCGTTGAACAAGGACATCTGGGAGTTTGTTACAAATAAATTGAAAGACAAGGTCAGCAAGTGGACAAGCAGAGCCTTGAACCTAGCAGGGAGGTTGGTCCTCACTAAAGCGATACTTCAAACTATCCCAATCTACATGCTATCAGCCCTTCCAGCTCCAAAGGGAGTACTTCAGCAAATCAGAAACATTCAAAGAGACTTTCTCTGGGGCAAAGGGGAAGAGAAAAAGAAATGGGCTCTGGTTGCTTGGGATAAGATCTGCAAACCCAAATCACATGGTGGTTTGGGTCTACATGACCTAGATATCCTAGACAAAGTTCTGGGAGCAAAACTATGGTGGAGATGGCTAATGGAGATACAAAAACCCTGGAACTCTCGAAACAAAAATATGCTATGAATTGCAAGAAACGGACCTCATAAGAATGACAGGACACATAAACGGTTCACACATCTAGAACAAAGCCTAGGAGAACAAAGGTTTAGTTCAAAAACATAGTTTCTGGGAGATCAAAAATGGAAATCTAGCTTGGTCTTGGGAGGACAACTAGCAGCAAGAAGGTAACCTTAGTAGAGAGGAATTAGCAAGCATCCAAACTGATACCATTAACAAAGGATTAAAGAAAGTAAGTGACTATTGCGATCAGTGAAGGGACAATGACAAATGGATATTTTGGAAGCTACCAGACTATAGTGAGCTGACTCCACTGAAAACTCAAGCTAAAGCTCTGGAAAATATTTTGGAAAAGAGACAAATTTTAACCTCAACTTCAAATAACCTATTAAGATGGGGTAGCAATAATCAGGGAGATTTCAACCTCAAAGAAGCCAAAAGAATAGCCACAGGTCTTAACTTTCCAAACATTGAAAAATCATGGAAAGACCTATGGAATAACCCACATTGGATGAAGATCAAACTGTTCAGGTGCTTGGTTCAACAAGAAAAGATTCTAACTTGGGAGAATCTAAGAAAGAGAGGTTTTGCTAGCCCCTCAAGATGTCACCTATGTGGCCAACAATAGGAAACCACAAATCAGCTTCTCAACCTCTGCTCCTACACATCAACCCTATGGGATTGGGTAGCAGATGTCTTCAAGCAAACATATAGGAATGAAAATAATATAACCATTACATTGAAAAATTGGAGAAGAGATTTCTTAGACAATGAGATAATAAACATAGCCTGGGCTCTGATTCCAGGCTTCTTGTCATCTGGAATGTATGGAAAGAGCACAACAGGAGGATCTTCAAAGACAAAAATGGCACAATTAGAAGCATCATTGCACTAATCCTAAAACAGCTCAAGGAGATAGTCAACACCCTTGGTGGTTGTACTACAAGAAAGCACACCAATCATAGAGAGGGTCGCATTCTGGAAAGGTTGGAGCTTCAGACACATATCCCTCAGAGTCTAAATCATATCACAAAGCATACTCCAGAGGGAAAGGCTTTTTGGCAACCCCCTTCACAGGGCTTTTTAAAATTCAACATAGATGGAGCCTCAAAAGGTAACCCTGGAGACGCTGGCTATTGAGGAGTCATAAGAGATGAGGAGGGCAACATAAAAGTCATCTTTCACAGTCATCTAGGAAAATCAACCAATAATATGGTTGAACTCATGGCTATGGAGCAATGCTTGGAGATTCTAATAGCTCACAATACACAAAATGTTATTATCGAGGCTGACTTGGAGTTAGTAATCAATTCGGTCAAGCGAATAGGCACAGGAACAACTCCAGATAAAATCTCAAGCCACTGGAGGCTTCTACAGGTTTATCACAGAATACAATCACACTTAAGAATTCTAAGAACTCTCAGTTTCATGCATGTTCACAGGGAAGCCAACAGTGTAGCGGACTGGCTAGCCAATGAAGGGGTAAGATGCAAACGAGACAACATGTGTTGTAGGTGGGAGGAGGTACCTGACAACCAAATGCATGAAGGCTGCACATCTCGGGTCCTCATAGACATGGAGCAATACCATAATAGACAGGGCAATTGACTATCACCTTTCACAAATGAAGAATCGGAGAATATTAGAAAGATACACAAGTGTTTGGGAACTTGCGAGTCTTGAAGGAGACCACCATGATTTGCCTTTGCATTGGTGCTATTAGAAGCTGGGCCAAAGAATGGGTAACCAGGCATATGGTAACATTCAGTCCCAATGGATGGCTTAGAAGTAAGGAGGGCAGTAGACACAGAGTCAAAGTGGTTTGGCGCCATAGTGGGTCAGAGTGGTTTTTAGGTCCCCGGGCACCCTCAAAACCAGAATCGGCCTTCAAGAACAGCAATTGAAGCCACTCATTGTCCATTGCATGGCTCTGTGAGGAGAGGGATTACCACCCTTATTAGGCGGGTATCCTGTGGGATCATGAAGAAGCAGATCAAAGGCTACAAGCCATCGAGCAGGTTGGTGGGTCCGGGAAAAAGTCAAAACAGCTTCCGGTAAACCACCATTTTCGAGCGACCTCAATACCAAAAGTGGTATCTATGAATAACATGTGATACCACTCAATTGTCAACACGTGGATCGGGGTGGAGAGTGAATACCGCCCTCATTGTGCGGGTATAACTCAGGCTTCTACTCCATGCGATATGGCCCCTGGCCGTCTAATCATTGAGGGAGTAGATCGACGACTATAGGCAGTCGAGCAAGTTAGTGGGTCCAGGAAAAAGTCAAAACAGCTTCTGGTAAACCAGCTTTTTCGGGCGCCCTCAATACCAAAAGTGGTATCTATGAATAGCACACGATGCCACTCAATTGTCAACATGTGGATTGGGGTGGAGAGTGAATAACATCCTCATCGCACGGGTATACCTCGAGCTTCTGCTTCATGCAATATGGCCCCTGGCCATTTGATCATGAGGAAGTAGATCAACGGCTATAGGCAATCGAGCAAGTTAGTGGGTCCCAATTCATGAAATTTCAGCGGACCCAAAATCTCTTAGATACAATTTATATTTCCTTCTTCAAGTCCTTTTTATGTTTTGTCAGGGCATCAAATTTTGTACGGGTACTGAGGGCTGATTTAATTCCTCCCTTTGTGGATGGAATTGCTTCCTCTTAACGCTTGTTGTAACTTATGTAACATATTTTCAGTCACAAGTTAATAGAAGGTCCGACTCTTGCTTTAGCAAAAAAAGACAATAGCGATTAGCCTTCTCAGATAAATATAAGGTGAAGCATGTGGGACCGGACACTCTGCAAAGGACTACGTGAAACTGTAAATTTTGGAATAAAATATTAACCTTTATTGTTCGTGTAGAATCATAATTTTAAATATGTTATTTTATTAGACATATTAATTGTTTTATATATTTTAGGAATGTTTATTTAATATATTTATATTTTTTTTTTTTTATACTAAATAATTATTTTCAAACAAAATTATTTAAATTTTATTTATGTGCTAAAAATAGTTAAAAATTTTAAAAACCATATATTAAATATATATGGCATTTGGACATTGATCAAATAAAAAAATTCAGGTCGATACTTACTATTATCCCATTTAAGCTTTGTAGATTTAATCTAGACTCTCAAATTTACATGCTTGTGAGCTATCTTAATAATATCCATATCTCTCAAATTATCATGAATTAATTGCCATCATAAACAAATTTATTTACTTTAATTTAATCATATATAGACTAAATAGGAAATACTCACTACTTGTAACACTTATTTATTAATAAATTATTGATAAAACTATTCCAATTTTCCATGAAACTTACATGAATTGAGTAAAATCATTACTAAAAAAATGGAAATATTTTTATTTTTTTATAATGTACTGTAATAAAATTAAGATATTTTACAATAGAATTTTATAATTTTAATTTAATTAAATCATATTTAAATATTGATAAAATTAATTTTAGAAATATTTTTATAAAAATATTCGAAACTTCAGAAAAAAAATAGATAAGCTAGTCACTAATGTAACAAGAAGTTAGTGCTCTATGGGCAAAATTCTAGGGGACGCAATTGAGTCGTGTCGTAACTACGATAAGGTATAGCCTCACATACTTCCCAACCTCAGCTTGTTCGATCATCCCCATCTTCTTGACGCATGTTCATAAAGCTATTCCAATTTTGCATGAAAGACACATGGATTCATCGTTATTGAATAAATAAATAATGACGTCTAAGTATTTTTTATTTTTATAATTTAATAAAAAAAATTATAATATAGTTTTTATGATTTTTTTAATTTAATCTAAATTTATTAGATTAGTGTAAATAAGTTCTTTATTAAAATAATTTTTAAAATATTTTAATAGTATTTACAGATTAAAAGAATAAATTTATTTAAAAAATAATTATATTTTATTTTTAATTAAATTATTTAATAAATAAAAAAATTATATAAATTTTTAGTTATAGATTTTGGATTTGATTATAGTATTATCTTATATATTGTATAAATTTTATTTATATTTAAAATTCTCATGTTAAAGGAGATGAATTTTCTTTATGATTAAAATATTCAAGTGTTTTATATTTGTGTTCTTAATCATATTAATTAATTTTTTTTATAATATTTAATAATAATAATAATAATCAAAAAATAGGTTTTAATTTAGCAAGTGAGATGTATCATGAAAAAGTGTTTTCATGAGCCATTTAATTAATATAGATGTTTATTACATTATCATGAGCCAGTACCATGTCTTATTAATACCACATGACCAAAAAACCATAACACTTTTCAATATGACACATGTTCATATGACATTTTTTTAATTAATCAATCTAATTATAGAATTAATATATAAGTTAAACACATATACATTTTCTAAAGACATGTAACAACATTCTTAATCACAGAAATTCACCCCTCACTTTATCATGGAGATTCTTAATACCATGGGACAACAACCATGTCTTATCAATACCATATGCCCAACAATGATAAGTCATTTCATATGAATCCTTGTATATCACTTTTTTTAAATTAATGAATTTTTGTAATTAAAAAAGCAAAAAAAATGCATAACTACTTTGGAAATAAATCACAACCTTTGATTTATGTATAGTATTAAGAATATTCTAGAATCTTCTATGGAGGTTAAATCCATACAATCCAACCAATAATTATTGCATTTGAATATCCAGACCAAGCCATGTAACATTGGGGAGCTTCCGAAATCTAGAGATTAACTGAGCCCAGTACGAGCATTGTTCAACTCCTTGGAGAGAAATGAGAGCGCCTTAATGATCTTATTTGATTGGACCCTTTGCACAATATAATGCCATGTGATAACTATTCCATAATTTCTAGATTTTGTTGTGATATTCATGCATGATGTTTAAATATTGTATAGTGATTTTTTATTCTTAAGATTTACAAGAAAATTGTACAAAATTAAAATCTTTAAAAATAGTTTATACTTAGGTAAATAACATATTTACCAGCGGTTACTTCACACTATAATTTAAGCAAGTCTTTGCATAAAAAAGAATAAGAATAAGATGTTAATAAATATATTTATCAAGAGTTACTTCCCACCATTATTTATGTAGGAGGAAAATTGTAAATGTAAAGACATTTCAATTTATTAGCAAATAAAACTAATGCAAGTTATAAAGTTTTATACATTTTTTTTGAAACATAATTTCTAACTTCATGGAAAACATTAAGCTACCCTTCAACACTTGTTCTAAATAAATTATTAATTTTATGTTCAATCCATATACATATAATAAAAATCAATCTCTTATTGTGCTTCAAGGTATGCTAGTTTAACACATGTTCTCTTAAAACTTATTTTACAAAAGTCAAACAATGATGCACCAATGTAACGTCTCTTACCAAGGTTAAAACATTTGTGTATTTATTTGTTTTTATCTTATTTAATGACTATATACAATCAATTATAAAACATGGTTATTAACATCTTGTAATTTTTATTTTATTATATGTGTGTTTTAAAAGTATCATTTATATCGTAAAATGTTGATATAACTAGTCTAGATCTATTTTAACTTTGGATCTACCATGTGTCGAGGGGATCAAATCTCTTCAGGTGCAAACTTATTTTCTGAGTGCAGAACTTGAAGAAAGGTTTGATCCCTGGGAGCTTGATAGGTCCCAAGTTAATATGAATCTAGGCTAGTTTAATTATTAATTTTATTTTCAGTAATTTTATTTTTATGTAATCAAAATGTTTTAATTAATAATTTTATATTTATTTTCATTTTTAATTTTATGTAATTTAATTGGGTCAAAATGTTTAGATAACATAATATAACATGGCATTACAACATATTTTCCATACTAGGATGGAGAGTGTCTCTATTAAGCTTAGCGCTCACACACACATAATATTTTGATTGTAAAATGAGAACTGAATTATGGGCATGTGGTATTGATAAGCCATGGTATTGTCCCACGATATGGTATGGTTAATAATATCCATGGTTAAGTGGGGTAGTATTCATGGTTAAAAAATCTTGTTATATTGTAAGTATTATTTTGATTCTGAAATGAGAGATGGTGTTTGGGCATGTGGTATTGATGAGACATCAAATGAGCTCATGGTATGGTATGGTTAATAACATATATAATAAAGTGAGGGTGAACATTTATATTGTAAGTGGGCCTAATTGTTAAGAGAAGGTGTCTCCTCCTAAGAGGTCACAAGTTCAAAAACCAATGGGGGTTAGTGTATGGTCCCTTGTCCCACAAACAAAGGGGTCTCATACACCAAATTTGTGTCTAGCTTGGCTGTGAATTTAAAATTGGATAATAATAATTAAGTTTTTATGTCCTTATTAATGAAATTATTTTTTTTGGTCAAGTAAGAGTGGAGCCTTCTATTAACTGCAAGAAATGTTACACATATTACATGTCTTTTACAAGTCTAAAGACCAACAAGGCCTAACCCGATGAAGATTAACCCTAAACAACCTGAAACAAACTCACAACCTTATACCTTAATCTTACATCTAAACCTCTGCCCATTATCCAACTTGATGGCCATTTGATAGGACCCCCAGTGATCCAACGATCGTTAAAGAAATCACTTCAGAGATATGCACGACCTTTACCAACTTTACGGAGCCAACAGGGTAAATAAACTGTCAAAGTATAAAAATAAGCTTTACCAGCTTTACCTTCTGTGTTTCTTCCCCATCTCAGTTGGTCAGATGAGGATGATACCAAAATCTTCCTCTCTTCCAAGTCCCTAGCAAGAGAGCTTGCCTGAGCTTTCAAAGGGCTCTCTTCACTATAGGCTAGATCCTTCCATATTCTCCATTTACCATCATTCCTTGCCTGATCCTAGAAGTCATTTACCATGCATAAGCCTTTGTTGTTAGTTTCATTCTTGAGAGTGGTTAGTTCTTCCCTAAACAAGTTTGGTTCCTGTTGCCAATTGTCCTCCCAGAATCTTGCCAGGTTCCCAGCTCGGATCTCCCAGAAGCTATGCTGCTGGACAATGGCCTTGTTTTCTCAATCAAGATTCCAAATATGGGAGCCCTTGATAAGCCCAGACATTCGGATATGATCACTCTTCTGCAAAATATTTGCATATTTCTGTTTCTAAAGCTTGGCCCAAGGGGTTTCCGATTCCTTAAGCCACCTTCACCAGAGTTTTGCACCTGAAACTTTGCTAAGGGTTTCAGGGTCATGAAGCCCCAAACCACCATGGGCCTTAGGTTTGCAGATCTTGTCCCAAACTACCAAAGCCCATTCCTTTTTCCCTTCCCCTTTTCCCTAGAGAAAATATCTTTGAATGTTCCTGATCTGTTGCATAACTCCTATAGGAGCAGGAAGAGATGACATCATATAAATGGGTATGGCCTATAGGACAGCCTTTGTAAGGATAAGGCACCCTGCAAAATTCAAAGATTTGCATGTCAATTTCCTGATCCTATCCTGAATCTTGTTAATTACTGGCTCCCACACTACCCTGCTTAGAGGTTTGTCCGTAAGAGGGATTCCAAGGTACTTAGAAGGTAATTGATCCCTTTAAAACCCTAGAATTTTGGTGAGGTTTCTCTGGATAGCAATGTTAGTGTTAAAAAATAAAACTTTTGATTTTTCAAGGCTTACCTTTGTACCAACGGCCATAGCAAAGTCATTCAAGATTTGTTTAAAAGCCTTGGCTTCCTTGACCGTGGGAATGCCCTGCAGCATAGTATCATCTACAAATTGCTGGTGAGTTGAAGCATCTCCATCTATGGTAAGTTTTAGTCCCTGGATTCTTCCTTCAGCACTTGCACTTTTTATCGCTCTGCATAGCCCTTCCATCATGAGCACAAAGAGGAAGGGGGAGAGCAGATCTCCTTGTCTGAGACCCATAGAAGGCATAAAGGTTCTTGAGGGTGAGCCATTAAGCAGGATTGAAAAACTAGTCATGGATACTAGGGCCATAACCCATCTTATCCATTTATGGTCAAAACCATAAGCTCTTAGCACTGCCCTGATGTAAGACCAACTTAGTTTGTCATAAGCTTTCACTAGGTCAAGCTGTATGATCATGCCAGCTTGCTTATTGCTCTTAAGAGAGTGTACCACCCCATGAGCTTGTATGATGTTATTGAGAATCTATTGTCCTTCCACATAACCAGTTTTCTCCTCTAAGAAAAGAGTTGGAAGAAGGGGCTTGAGTCTGTTAGCAATCACTTCGAAAATAATCTTGTACACCACATTACATAAAGCTATGGGTTTGAATCTGTCTGGTGTCATAGCTTTTTCCTGCTTTGGAATCAAAGCTATGAAAGATGCATTGAAAGCCTTCAAAACCGTTTTGGTTCTTCTGGAGTCTTCCACTACATCAAGGATGTCTTGTTTTACTGTTTTCCAGCATGCTTTGAAGAAGTCCACATTGAATCCATTCAGGCCAGGAGCTTTCCCATTTTTCATCTCATTAATAACTTCACTGATCTGATCTTCAGACACTGGCCTGTTAAGATTATGATTGTCTTCCCTTGTTACCATCTTGGGAATGTACTTTGTGAAATTGTTAATGGACCATGACCTATCTATGAGAGGCTCTTTTGCAATGCTAAGGAAGTGTTGAACTAGGACAGATTCCGTTTCTTTGTGGAAGACAAGCTATTTCCCTTAAGAATCTAAGAGTTTTGAAATTCTGTTATGTGACCTGTGATCCAAAGTTGATATACAAAAAAACTTTGTGTTTCTTTCCCCTTCTCTAATCCGCAACACTCTCGATTTCTGCCTCCAAAATATCTCCTCTTGGATGCACCTATCTTCCCATTCCTTTTGGAGAGAATCAGCTTGAGTTTTCCTTTCCTCGGTGAAACCATCTGAGATTATGATCTGATTAATCCCCTGGAGTTTCTGTTCAACTTCTCTTTTGGCTTTAAAAATATTGCCAAACTCTTTTTTGTTCCAATCTTTGAGTCTAGATTTGATGTGTTTAAGTCTTTGTTGCATCATGAACATTTTAGTGCCTTGAATGGGCATATATTCCATCCACCATGAGTCAATATTTCTGGTGAAGTCAGGGTGAGAGAGCCAGAAATTTTCAAACCTAAAAGATCTGTTCCTCGATGTACCCATAAAAGCGGCTTCAAGCTAGACAGGCTAGTGGTCCGAACCTCCAAAGGGGAGGATTAGAGAAGACATGCCAAGGCCTGTGAGAAGGAGGTCCTCTGAGATTATGAATCTATCTAGCTTAGAGGAAACTTGAGAAGCCCCTCCTCTCTTGTTTTTCTAGGTGACAGTACCATTTATGTTTCAGCATCCACTAGTCTCATTTTATTTATGAAGTTTTGGAAGGAAATGGAGTCTTTGCCTAGTGTTCTAGTACCACCTTTTTTTTCTGTAAGAGATTTGATCATATTGGAATCCCCTTCCAGAATCTAGGGCATATTAGCATATCTCTCTCAGCTCCTCAAGGGAGGTGAGAATATTGAGTTTGTCTTCTAGTTTTTGAGGACCATAGACATTTGTAACCATGTACGTCTCCCTATCACCCAAAGGTTGAATCACCAGCGATAGATAGTTCCTGGAATCTTCCGCATCCAAGATTCCAAGTTTTTAGGGATTCCAAAGTGTAAGAATCCCTCCTGCTGAGTTATCTACCTTAACCTCTAGGTAATCATACTTTCTTAACCATTTGCTATGTATTTCTCTGATCTTGTCCATCGAACACTTAGTTTCCTGAATAAAAACCATATCTGGTTTTCTTCTTTTATTCTACTGCTAAGATTTCTTTGTTTCCATTTACTTCCTAGACCCCTAATGTTCCACGTTGTAAGATTCATTAAGAAATGTTTGTAAAGGAGTAGTTGGTGAGATCTCTCATCTTACTTGAGTTAATCATGAGTTTTCCACATTTGGTCAACAACTCATTCTGTCTTTTTCTTCCACCTTTCCTACCTGGAGTCTTGGAAGAGTGCCCCGATGTTTCCTCCATTGTTTTCATCCCTCTATTCTCCTAATTGTCATGGTATCTCTTGACTCCAAAGCCCTTCAATTGGGATCTCCGGAGGAAGAGATGTTGAACCCCGTCAAACTCCTCCTTTGGCAAGGAGTCAACCCCTTTGGCAATACCCTGCTCCAGAAACTTTTCTAGATCTAAGTCTCCGTCTCAAGAATCTCCTGTAGTTCATGGTCCTCCATTCCCACCTCACTTGGGGTCATCTCATGGTCCCTACTGATCTTCACAATGCTCGGTGGATCATCCTTTTGCTGGCTGTTCTCTGGTATATCATCCATGCTAGCATCCTTATCCTTCTCATTGGTATTTGTCTCCGATTCCTGGTTTTCCCCGTTGTTTCCAACTTCTTCTTCTAAGATTTTGAAACTATTGTGGCTCGGTTGTCTGTCCTCGTTGATTTTCTTTTGGTACCTCTTTCCTCCTTTCCCTTTGCCCCCCACCTTAGTGAAACCCTCGGGATCTTTGTTTGTGGTTGTTTTTGTATTTCTCTCCTATTTGTTTGATGGGAAGTCTCTATATAGGTGCCCGTGTTCATGGCACTTATAGCACCTGAATGGGACATGTTCATAGTCCACTGCCTGCACCCATTCTTCATCATACACTTCTAAAATTATCTTATCGGGAAGTGCCCCAGATAAGTCCATTTCCACACAAATCTGGGTGAATGAAGTGTATCTACCTCTTAGAGTCGCATTTGATATGTTTATAAAATGACCTAGTTTATTGCCGATAGTCTTTAGAGACTATAACAACCAATAATCTAAAGGAAGGGAGTAAAGTCTTATCCATACCGGCACCAATGTGAAAGTTTCTTGTTCTGGGACAAAGTTCGTCATCCATGGTCACATGTAAAGGCTTGCAACATCGTAAAAATAGGGTCCTCCCTCGAACACTCTGTCTTTATCCTCTAAGCTTGTGAACACCACCGTAAAGAAGCCCTTGGGCCCAAGGTGAAGGTTTATTTCCCCCTTTGATTTCCAGTGGTTCCTTATCCATGCTTGCAAATCCTTCTCCATCAGCGAAATCCCCATAAATTTGCATATAACTACATATTCCTCCATGTGATCTCTGTGCACCTGTAGTGCTGGATCACTTAAAATGACCCGAGGAATAATGGTCCATTTGGGTTTATAGACCCCTGTTGTACTCATAGGAGCAACTTTCTAATTGTTGCCCCTTGTCCTCCTTTCCCTACTAGCTTCCTCATGCATCCCTTCCTGTCCATGAGGTCTGATATTTTCCGATTTTTCTGTGTTAATAGTTATTTTGCCACCTCCATTGGTTTCTTGAAGCGATGCAATCTAACTCCCTTTCTTCTCTCCACAACTACTTGATTGTAGGATGGAGCAAAACTCCCTCCTCCGCGTCCCACCATGGTAACCAACGACAAAACCCTAATGCAAAAACCCTAGTTCAGATTGCAGAGCAGAGATATTTTTTCGCCCATCTCTATAGATTGCATATTCATCAGTGAAGTCTTATTAATGAAATTTAAATATAGTAACAAAATTATTGTTTTAATTTATATGGTAAAATAGATCTTAATTTATAGCTACTATTTATAGCTTATATATTTTAATTTGATAGATGTGTAGATATATCTAAGAAGTAATTATACATTTTTTTCTTTTAGATTTAATCAAAACAATGTCATATAATTAAATTCAAATAAAATATTTATAAAATATTTTGATTGTGAAATGAGAGATGGTTTTTGGGCAAGTTGTATTGATGAGGCATGGTAAAGCCTATTTACAAATTAATAATATCTATGGAAAAGAGGATGTGAATATTCATGGTTAAACCTATTGTTATATTGTAGATTATTTTAAGTATTAAAGTTTTTATGTGCTTATTACTTAAATCTAAATATGGTTATAGAATCCTTATTCTGTTTTATAAGGTAAAATGGATCTTAATTTATTGTTGCTACTTACATGTTATATATTTTAATGTAATATGTATATTTTGATTTTTTTAATCTAAAAAGTTATTCTTAATTTTATTAATAAAAACAAAAAAATGACAATGTAACAAAATGAGATTTATTATTTTTATTGCTTTTACCTTTTTATAACAACTCGGTGGTACTCAGCTCTATATTACATTTTACCGACACGTAAATGTTTAATAATTCTTTAAATATTATAAATTAGACATATTTAAATCAACATGTAAAAATGTGACAAATTTTCTTATATTACACTTACACATCACTCCTATAACTTAAAACACCTCTTAACTTAATAATTATAAAATTATATTATAAATTAAAATACTATTTTAGGAACTTTGATGGAAGTTGTTGATAAGTCAATTGTTATCTTCAATTTGGACCAAAACTTTTTAACAATGTAGAGATGTGAGTAACTTGGTTAAGATTAAACGATCATTTTTATCAAAATGGTTTATATGCATTTAAAAGTAAAAAATATACATGCGCATGTTGTACTTGTTCTTAGTTATTCTTTAATTATTTTGATATTATCTTTGAGAGTGTAGTTTTATTCCTTACAATAACATAGTATGATTGTAATAATCAATTGAATTCAATGGATAGTGATTATTTTTATAGGCAGTTTGTGGTTATTCTTAATTGTATATCATATTTTTTATGTTTGATTATTAGATATTTTAGTATAGTTTACAAAGGATAGGGTGCTTTAGGGTGCTTTGAGGTGTTTTGAGAATTTAATTTTTTGGGTTTATACAAATTTATGTGAGAAGGTAAGAAATCTCATGTATTGTATTGTTTTATTTTGTGATGTTTTATTAGATTAAATATTTTGTATTATTTTTTATTTGTGATTAGGAAAGATGTTGTATTTGATGTGATGTAGAGCATTGGAATATGTAACTTTACTTGTTTTTATGTATGATCACATTTGATTGTTAGGATTATTGATCATTATTAGGTAGAGTTCATTTTCAAGAGGAGTCTACTCTTATTTTCTTGTAGGTGGTTAAATGTAGTTGGTTTGAAATAGAATTTCTCACTAGTTAGATTCATAGATTACAATGTGGTTGATATATTTTTTCAACTAAATTATTTGAGTAATTAAAACCTTAGCACATGTTTTTTTTGTGTAGCAAGTTTCTATTGTTCCATTCTAACCTGGTATCAAAGCGGGTCTAGACTTAACTCCCTCATAGGAGTGGGAAATAATATGGAAGTTGGAAAAGTGAGCATGTGTGGACATTGATTATCCACGATAGCATTTATCTATTTATCATCCAAACCATAGTTACATTTAGTTGTTAATGTTTGAAGGATGTGTTATTTCTACGAATGTTCTTGGTGAGGGGGCATGCCTACTTCCATAAGCTTACCACGACCTCCATATTGGAATGCATCAAGCTCAAAGGCAAAGACACGAGATGAGTTCAAAATGCTGATTGAGAGGAGAAGTATAGGGAGGTTGTTACAAGGGCCAATTGATGAGATTTGGTAAAGAAGGAAAGTGTTGGGATTGAACTGAGGAGCTCGGATTTTGTGATAGAAGTACATGTTATCATGGATTTTTGAATCGATCCATGTATAGTGATATAGTTGTATGTGGTTCATGAGGTTAGGTGATCTTATGGGCACTACTTATCTTTATGACACAATTTATTTTCAAATTGGATTTGTCATCTATAGGATAAGAATCAATGAGAGAAATAATCCATTACATCTCATCCCACATTCCATTTTGATTTTGGAGGAAGAGACCTAGTTTCCCCATTTGAAATGAAGGGATTCCATGTTTGTGAGTGAGAGGAGACCAAGATAGGAGGGGAAATATTGGTTTCTTGTAATCATTAACCTTTCATTTGGGTGCCCAAACTAGTGAATTCATGACTCACACTTCTTCTTGATCTCTTGGAGCATTTTACAATCATGGTCCACTAGGCACGAATTACAGGTCGAGTGTTTAAATGTTGTGAATCCAAAGAGAATTGAAGTCGTGATCGAGGAATGTACATGAGCCAATTTATATCTATGGAAAGAAGGATGGATCTACACGTATGTATCCATGGAAATATTACAACTTTGGGGAAGTGCCCATACAAAATTTGCGGCTAGGTTGTGATGCATGATGAATGATGGTCGAAATTTGTAATGACATAGAGATAATAATGGTGGAGTCCGTTTTTATGCCGATGCTAGCTTTGATAACAAAAAAGGCATGATGTGGCTCAAGTAGCTTAT
>APFE031065265.1:37877-67988 GCA_000404065.3 Pinus taeda
TGTTGATCCGGATGAGCTCCTCCTTCACCTTCAGACCTGCATACACTAACAAGGCAAACGATTACATAGCATCTGAATATTCATTATAAAACAAAGCATATCTATCATACTGACCAAGGAATACATGAAATAATTCATTAACAAATCATTGAGAAGAATGGACTTATTTGTATTAATAATCAAAGGAACCATTACAACCTGAGCCTTGGTGTTGTGCAAGCTCCTCCCAGGGTCCAGAAAGAGATTTCCTCTACTTTGACAAGCTCACCCACTCCCACTATGGCAACAAGGAAGGATAATGATCTCTCCTCACAAGTCAACAATGGAAGTCCTAATTCCAGCAGCATTTACCCTATAGAATGTTCAGCTTTCAACCTCCCCTCCTCTGGCCCAATGCCTGTATTTATAGTATTCTAGAGGAAGTTATTCAGTTCCAACATCAATGGGATACTCCCTCTTTTGGATGGGGTAGCTCCTCTCTTGATGGGATAAGCTTCTCTATCATAGGGGTGCATGAACCATCTGGAGGCGCTCAATACACGTCAAAAACTCTTCTAGAAGGCTCTAGAAGTGACCACAAGTAACTTTTTAAAGATGAAACTGGCGCCTTTTGACCTTTACAGGGGTACGCACCCAAGCTTTAGCATACAGAGCGTATAAATACGCAGGTACAGTGTATTTGGGGTGCGTACACGCAGGCAAGGTAGAGAGAACCTGCGTACCCAGAGATAAACATGTTTTCAAGTGACTTTCTCTCTTTTGAAGTTTTGACATGAAGAGCAGAGGTATGGGGCTTTGACAAAGAGGACAATCTATTGATGAGGCCACATACTGCAGATAGTCAGGGTGACAAAATTCAGTGTAACAGCTGGGGCGCCTCCATGAGGTTTTCACCCTCACTGTCTGCCCTGGGCGCCTCAAAGAGGTTTTCACCCAAGGATTTTTTTATTCCTATTTTTTTTTTTGATGATCAAGGTGTGGGTGGAATAGAGGCAGGGCCCTGCTCCATTACCAGCACTGATTTGTCCAAAGTTTCAATGAACTCCTGCCTCGAAAGGGGTTTCCTGTAGATTTTCAATCAATGCCCATTGACAAGCATGGGGATGGATTCTTCATCAATGGTCCTGATAAGGACTGAACCATTGTCATTGCATTTCTCCACTGTACATGGTTCTAACCATCTTGTCCTCAGCTTCCCTTTGAAATCCTTGTATCTTGAGTCATACAGCAACGCCTAATCTCCTGACTCGAATTGCTTTTCATTAAAGTGTCGGTCATGCCATATCTTCCTCTAGAGTTGAAATACTTCTGAGTGGAGGAGGGCCTGCATTCTCTGGTCATATAATCCATTCAGCTACAGTAATCTTTCATGTTGAGCATGGCTGAGATCTAAGTCCAGCTGAGCTTCCACCCTCAATGTGTTGTACTCGAACTCTATGGACAATAAAACTTTCTTCCCGTAGACCAGCTCATAAGGTGTGAAACCTATTGTAGTTTTCCAAGTGGTGTTGTTGGCCCAGGTGGCCTCAACTAGGTGATCTGCCTAATCCTTTATGCTGCTGCTCACCACCTTAGTAAAAATCTCTTCCAACGCTCTATTAGTGATTTCCACCTGCCCATTTGCTTGTGGATGATACGGGGTGGAACTTATGTGCTTGATCTTGTGATGAGCGAGCAAGTCTTCAATCAAGTTAGAGGTGAATTGGCTTCCTTGATCGGTGACTAACTCTCTTGGGTAGCCAAACTTGTAGAAGATATTTCCCCTTAAAAACTTAGCCACTTTTTCTTCTGTTGCTGCCTTGATTACCTTTGTTTCTGTCCACTTTGTCAGGTAGTCGGTGCACATAATGATGTGAGACCTTTGCTTTCAAGGGGGGTTGATAGGACCCACAAAAGCCATGCCCCACTTCTCAAATGGCTCGAAGGTCACTTGAGGTTGGAGGGGAATTTCATCCCTTGGAGTTGGTTTCCCCATCCTCTGACATCGGTCACATTGGCTGATGTATCTTCTGACATCTTGATGAAGAGTAGGCCAATAGTAGCTTGCCTGTAGAATTTTGAAGTTAGTCCTTTTTGCTTCAAAGTGGCCTCCATAGGGCCCATCGTGATAGGTTAGGAGGATGTCAAAGACTTCCTCCTCCCTAACACAACTCCTCAAGATATGATCTGGGCCAAGTTTAAATAGGTTGCCCCCGATCCAAGTGAATGGGGCACCCTTCCTCATAATTTTGCTCTTCTCCTTTGAGGATAGATGCAGAGGGAACTGTGATGAGACCAAGTAATTTTCTATATCAGCAAACCATGGAGAGAGTACTGAGATAGCAAACAGGTGTTCATCTGGCATTTGGTCATCCACCGTCCCTTCTTCACCTGCAGGCAAATCCAATCTAGACAGGAAGTCAGTAACAACATTTTCCTTACCTGGCTTGTCGACAATGGTCAAATCAAATTACTGTAACAAAAGTAAACATCTAATGATACAAGCATTTACATCAGGCTTATTCATTAAATATCTAATCGTAGCATGATCAGTGTGTACGAATGTTTGATAACCAGTGATGTAGTGTCTGAACTTGTTTAGGGAATGGACTACAACCAGGAACTCTTTCTCGGTTACAATATAGTTCATTTCTGCATTGGACAGGTTTTTGCTGACAAAGTATATGGCATATGGTAGTTTCTCTTCAACTTGTCCTAAGGCTGCCCCTATGGCTTTGTTCGAGGCATCGATGTGGATGTGGAAAGGTAGGGCCCAGTTTAGACCTCTCAAAATCGGGGCAGACACCAGCTTATTTTTCAACTCATCCAGAGCCCCTTGGCAGTCGTTAGTCCATTTAAACTCAACATCTTTCCCTAAGAGGCCAAACAATGGTGAGGCTAGCTTACTGAAATCTTTAATGAATCTTCTATAATATCCTGCTAAGCCTAGAAAACTCCGAACATCTCTTACCTTTTGAGGAGGTGGAACTTTTTGGATGATTGCAATTTTGTTAGGATCCACCTGTAATCCTTGCTGAGAAATTGTATGATCTAGCATGGTCCCTTCAGTCATCAGGAATTCACATTTTTTGGGACTAAGGAACAGGTTCATCTCAATACACTTGGTTAAAACTTTTCCCAGGTTAGTCAATGCTTCTTGGAAGTTGGACCCATAAGGAGTAAAGTCATCCATATAGATTTCCACCAAATCGTGAACCAGTTCAGCAAATATGCTAAATATTGCTCTCTAGAAAGTGGCAGGAGCATTGCATAGCCCAAAGGGAAGGACCCGATAGGCAAAGGTACCCCATGGACAAGTGAAGGTGGTCTTATATTGGTCTTCTGGGCTGATTTGGATTTGTTTATACCCGCTGAACCCATCCAGGAAAGAGAAGAACTTCTTTCCTGCCAGTCCATCCAACACTTGATCTATGAAAGGCAGAGGGAAATGGTCCTTCTTGGTGGCTTTGTTAAGTTCTTGGTAATCCACGCAGATTCTCCACTTCCCAATTTTCTTGGGTACAAGCACCAGAGGTGAGACCCACTCACTGTTAGAGATGGGGTAGATGAATCCTACATCCAACAACTTTTGCAATTCTTCTTTGATGATGTCTTTAAGGGCTAGATTCATTCTCCTCTGAGGCTACCTGACTGGTTTACAATCCTCTTTAATGTAAATGTGATGAGTATAGACAGAAGGGTGGACTCCTTTCGTCTCCTTATAGCTCCGAGCGAAAGAATCCAAATGATTGTTCAATAAGTTACACAACTCCTTCTCCTGGGAGGGAGATAGGGAGGAGCTGATCTTTAAGGTTCTTTCAGGGCCAAATTCCACACTCTTAACTCTGGGAGAGGTCGGATCAGCCACACAGAGGTCCACTAAAGTGCTGGCTTGGGTACCTTCCACTAACTCCTCTAATGACAGTGTGTTGGGAGGTGGATTTTGAATCAAATTCTCAATCAAGTCATCCTCGGTTTGAGGGCCTCCCCTGGTGGCTTCTAATATGCACAAAGGTGCAGAGTAGACCTCATCCTCATCTCCCTCTTCCAACCAGAGTGGTAAGTCATGTTCTAGCAGAGGTTGGGTAGGAGGATATAGGACTAGATATTTGGACATAGGCCCATTCTTGATGGTCATGCTTCCAGCTCGACAACTGATGTAAGCATCTGCAGTAGCTAACCAAGGCCTTCCCAAAATGAGGGGGTATCCAGTGAGTTTTGCCTTTGGCTGAAGGACCAAGAATTCTATAGGGTACTCCCAAGAGTCAACAGAGACCAGGGCATCTTCCACAATCCCTTCGGGAGTTCACGGTGGAGCAGTCTGCTAATTGCAGTACTGTTGAGGTCTTGCTTAAGGAACTCTGAAGGTTGAGTTTAAGCATAGTGTCCCTGGTCATCACATTAATGGCAGCCCCTAGATCAATGAAGGTGTGGGGGACTATGGTGCCATTGATGTGGACATCAACTACATGACTCCCAGGGTCCAAATATTTTGGATAGATTACTTGCCCCAACATTAGATCAGACAGTTGTCCTATGACATTGATAGTCGGGGCATCTCTCTTGCGCCTGCCTAGGTGCCTGAAACACTTCTCCTTGATCAATTTGTTGTATATTGGTACATCTTTTATGGCCAGGAGAAGTGGTATTTTCACACACAACTGCTTAAGTTCTCCCAGAAGTTCAGTCTCCTCTGGGTTTGGTTGTGTGGCTACTATTATTCGCTCAGGAAAGGGTGGAATGGCTTTGGGCTCACTTTCCTGTTTCTCTTCCTCATCCTCCGGGGGAGGAATTTGGCGGTCTGGAAGGACCTTCCTAGATCACAATTTGATCTCCTAGATCTCCATAGCATAGTTAGGGCATGTTGTTTCCTCATTGTATACTTGCTGGGCTTGTCCGTTGTTGGGGTTTGGGTTCAGTTGAGCAGGCATCTGGGGTTGTCTTGGAGGAGCAGGAGGTAATGGTTGTAGTTGAGTAGGTGGTGGAGGCAGAATGGCAGGAAGAGAGTTGTATTGGGGCCTCCATCCCTGCTGAGGTGCATTCCACTGAGGCTGTGGCTAGACACGTGAGGGAAACGAATGAGCAGTAGGTTGAGTATGGTATTGAGATGGATAAGACCACGGAGGAGGTGTGGACCAGGAATGACCAACAGGGGGACCCCAAGAAGGTATATGCATGGATTGGTTAGGGCTATAATAAGCTTGGGATGTCCCTTACATCCCATGCTGGTAAGGTCTGGGCCCATGCGGCCTCCTTTGGTTGAGGAAGTAGAGAGGTTCAGTGGTTTCCTTAGTCCCTTGGTACATGGCTTTGAATCTGGGTAAGGTTGGGCATTGGTTTGTGGGGTGGTCTTCCTCACAAACGAAACATACCTCTACTGAGTGCAATGGACACTCGTTCTTAGGGTGCTTCCTTGTACATATGGGACAAAAAATGGCCAAAGCCCTCTCAGCTTCCCCTTTCTTTTGTTGGATTCAGAAAGTATCAAGTTGCATGGCAATGGTCTGTCTCATCTCACTTTTGAGGTCTTCCATCCGATTAGCAAACTCATGCTTGGAGAAGGTGGTACTCATTGAAAGTGGATTTCCCCTACCTCTTTTCTGGCTGCCCTAGAATGGTTTCTAAACACAGTCTTTATGTCCTCATAAGGTAGTTGGTAGATGTCTCCTCCAGCTAGCAAATGAAGGGTATCTAGAAGGTCTTGAGGGACTCCTCCGAGTAGAACTAGCTTCAGAGATTCAGGGTCAAGTGTGCACCTGGCCCGTTTATAACTGAGTTGGAACCTTTCCTTGTAGTCTTCTAAAGACTCATCATTTCCCATGGTCATCCAAAAGATCTCTTCCTTTGTTTCCTTTGACCTACAGTAGTCCCAGTATTTGTTGTTAAAGCCTTGTTGCATCTGAGCCCAAGTGGTGATACTGTTTCCAGGTAACCCCATGAACTAGTGTAGTGCTTCATCCTTGAGGGTAGAAGGAAAGAGTTTCAACTTTTGCTCGTCCTCTGCATAGTCATAAGTCCGACAGAGGACAAAGAACTCAAACAGGAAGGTATCAGGGTCTTCAGTGGTCAATCCATGGAAGTGAGGTAAGACTGAGGGACCTATTTTCTTCATTTTCATGTCCTCATTGGTCTCTCGGATGGGAAAGGCACCTTCTATTCTCTCGTCATCTCCTATACCATTTCTGTGTTCAACCATGGTCTCAAGAGGGATGTTCTCTTGCTCTTCTTCTATTATAGTATCTTTGTATATCTTTGGAGGTTCACTTATAGGTTCTTCTGGATCACAACCACCAAAGAAGAGAGAAGGGTGACTCAGTGATGTGGTGGGGGTGTTGGGTAAGAATTTCCGGTATTGTCTCTATTCCTACGAGGCATGAAATGAAAGATTTTTTTGGTTGCTTTTGTTTTTGTTTGTTTGTTTGTTTGTTTGTTTTTTTTCTGCTTGTACCTACAAAATTGAAATAGATTGAATTGCAACTAACTAAAATCTATCTTGCTGAAATGAAAATGTGGAATTGGAATGAAAGCAGGAAAGGACTAATCTATTTTGTTGAAATGAAATTGTAGGAATGAAATGCTAGGCTATGCTTGCAGAATTGAAATTGCGGAATTGAAATGCTACTCTATGCTTGTAGAAATGAAATTACGGAATTGAAATGCTAATCTATGAAAGCAGGAAATGTCTAGTCTACTTTTGCGGAAATGAAATTGCAGAATGGAAATGAAATAAACTACTTAGCAGAAGGTTGTAGTAGGAAATAGAAGAAAAGAAGTAATCACAAATACTCTGATGCTTCCCCGGCAACAATGCCAAAAAGAATGGTGGGCTCCAGTATTGCAGCAATAATGCTGCAACTCTTGGGACTCCCTTTTTTACTTTTATCAACTCGGTAGTTCGTAACAAAGTTGCAAGCGACGGTGCTGTATGCACAAGTACTAGCTCTTGCCGCGGTTGTCACTTGGTCAGCTAGCACAAGTCTGCTAGGAGCTTAAGTCAACTTCTATGAGCTCTGAGAAGAAGATTTTTAACTAATGGATGGAAGCTAACTCAAAGGAAGCTAATCTACTTGCGGAAAGAAACTGAAAAGCTGAAAGGAAATGCAAACCCTAACAAACCCTATTTTTACCAGCTAGCCCTACTGATGCAAGAAAGAGGATGCAAGTTACTGAGAGAGATGCCATTGACTTCTAGGAAGGTAAAATACATGTGTCTAAGCTACTTCTATAGTAAAATTTGAAGAAAACATCTTTTTGTATTTTTGAGTAAGTTGTCAGAATTATCATGCATGTGCTTTAATTGTTTTTGACTATGCAGAGGTGGATTGGAGAGAGGAAATGCTTTCAGGAGGTCGGGAAGGTTTGAAGAGGGCCTAAGGGGTCCCTAGCACCCTTCTAAAGAGTTTCATAGATTTTTGCTATCAAGAAATCGCTTTCGTAATCTTTTACAGGAAGTCTGCAGGGGTTCTACAGGATGTTCTGGAATTTCCATAGGATGTTTTGTAATTTTTACAGGATGTTGAGAAAGGGGATTTTGGAGGGTTGATGGAGGAATAAAGGTGAAGAAGTGGGTATGGAGGTGAGATGAGGGTGTGAGGAGGTCCAGGACGTGGTGGATGGAGCTGAGGAGTGGTGAGGATGGTTGGATTTGTTCAAGGAGGGGTAGAGAAATGTTGAACAAAAATATGGAAATTAGGGCAAAGCGAGTGAATGTGGCAAATGTAAGGCAAGAATCCAAGTTAGAGGATGGAGCAGGTGGGATTGATGGAGTATGGGCAGATAGAGAAGTATTATAGGCGCTCTGCAAGTTATTTCTCAAACTGAACAAACAAAGGCTTGGAAAATCAAGGACCTAGCTACTTAAACCTAATCTGACCTAGATAACAGCAAAGAAAATGAACAAAAGTTTATTTGCAATGAAATCATGTGAAATAACTATGCAACTAAGCAATCATGAACCTGAGCATGTAACCACAACTGGTATCAACTTCTGCAAATGAGAATCTAACACTAATAATTGCATGGTGAAGCAAAGACAATGTTTTTGGTGGCAACAAGGTCACCTTGATCCCAACTTGTGATCCCACTGAGGGAGAGGTGAGATCAGAGGTGCTTGATAGCCTTTTTCTGAGGATCTTCTCTGTTATTAAACTATCAAATCAATCTGAACATGAAAGCCTTTTTAATCATCAACAATGATCTAGAAAACCAAGCAAGATTCTAATCTACTTAACAGAAATTATTTTGCAAAGATACTAAAAACAAATAACAGTACATAAAGGAAGCCTTGGCACTTGGGTTGGGCCCAACCCCAAGAGCTACAAGCTCCTAAGAAAAACTCAGAATTGATGCCAAATAAAGCTGCTTTCCATTACTCGAAAATAACCATGTCACAAAGAAAGTTGTATAGCAGCAGCTACAAAATGAGTTGAAAAATAACAGCACTATAGTGCAAAATACAACAGTTCAAAAAGTAACCTACGAAGGTTGGAAGCCTCCCTATTTATGAACTACGAGGGTCTCCAACAACCCTCCTTAACTCAAGGGGCTCGACTGCTCAAACTGCGAGTGATCAGCCACTTTACACAAGACTGCTCGGCTGTCCATAGGATTCCTTTTCAGTGGCCTACTGAACTCCGAGCTGAGGGTGGAGATTTCGAGGAAGGGGCCATTTAATGTATGGGACACCCTTCCTACGAATCCTCACCCTTTCTCCTTCATGCTTGGCTATCATCTAGCTCATAATTGCTTGGCCTTGGTCCAAAATTTGCCCAAAAATATGCAATAACCACGTGTTAGCCTTCTTGGTCAAGTGACTATCCTCATTCATTCAACTAACATAAATATACTAAAAAAAATGCATAAACTATGAAAAATGGTGGATTGACGAAGAACAGTTAGGCAAAATGAACCCAATAAGTTACCTAATTCCAGGGCTCATCACCTTGCCCCAAAGGAAGTCTCTCTGGATATTCCTGAATTACTGTAAGACCCCTTTGGGAGATGGGAGGGCTGATAAGAAGAAAACCAGGATAGACTGAAGAATGGCTTTTGTCAGAATCAACCTACCGGCCAGGTTCAATGATCCGATAGTCCATTTTTTGACTTTGTCTTGCATCTTGTTGAGCACTGGTTCCCAAATACTTTTGTGCAGGGGTTTGGCTGTAAGGGGAATTCCCAAATACTTCGAAGGGAGGGAATCCCTTTGAAAGCCTAGTATTTGAGAGATATTTCTTTGAATTGCAATGTTAGTATTTAAGAAAAATATTTTTGATTTGGAGAGATTTACTTTCATACCTGTAGCTAAGGCAAAGTCATTCAGGATTTGTTTGTATGCTGAAGCTTCTTTGACTGTAGGAATTCCATGCAGCATTGTATCATCCACAAATGTTGGTGAGTCATTGTCTGACCGTTCTCCATTAATTGAAGGCCCTTAATCTTTCCCAAGACTTTAGCCTGATTAATGGACTTTCCCGGTCCTTCCACCATTAGGATAAAGAGAAAGGGAGAGAGTGGGTCACCCTACCCGAGTCCTCTAGAAGGAGTTAAGATTTCAGAGGGTGAGCCATTCACCAAAATAGAAAAGCTGGAAGAGGTAACAAAATCCATCACCAATCTGATCTAGTTATGATCGAACCCAAAAGCAGAAAGGACCTTCTTGATATAGATCCAGTTCACCTTGTCATAGGCTTTGGCAATATCTAATTGCATGATCATACCAGCCTGTCTCTTGCTAGTTAGTGTGTGTACTACCTCGTGGGCTAGAATAATATTATTGAGGATTTGTCTACCTTCCACATAACCAAATTGTTCCCCTGAGATTAAAGAAGGAAGAAGAGGTTTGAGTCTGCCAACCAAAACCTTGGATATAATCTTGTATATCACATTGCATAAAGCAATGGGTCTGTACGTGTCAGCAGTCAGGGCTGAATCCTGTTTGGGGATCAGTGAGATGAAGGAGGTGTTGAGGGCTTTCAGAATAGTCCTACTTGTTCTGGAATCCTCCACAACATTTAGAATATCCTGCTTGACAATGTTCCAGGAGGCCTTAAAAAAGTCTACATTGAAACCATCTAGACTTGGAGCTTTGCCATTTTTCATGTATTTAATAACCTCACTAATTTCCTCTTCAGTTACTAGTTTATTCAGGTTAAAATTGTCCTCTCTTGACACCAGCTTAGGGATATTTTTTGTAATTTCTTTGATGCATTACTGCCTGTGAAATGCTGTACTAACACATCTTTGATATTTTTATGAGAGGTCTAGAGCTCCCCATTGTCATTCAATATCAAAGAGATTCTATTGTGAGCTCTATTAGCCATGGTTGATCTATGAAAAAAATTAGTATTACGTTCGCCTTCTTTGAGCCATTGAATTCAAGACTTCTGTCTCCAAAATATTTCCTCTTGTTTGCATAATTTCTCCCATTCTTAATGGTGTTCATCAACTTGCTAACTTTTGACTTTATTAAAACCATCTGTGATCAGTGCTTGATTGAGTTCCTGTAGTTTGGTTTCCACTGACTTTTTGTCCACAAAAATGTTTCCAAAATCCTTCTTGTTCCATTCTTTAAGTCTGAATTTCATATGCTGAAGTCTTTTGTGCAGGATGAACATATTAGTGCCCTGGATTTGCAAATCTTCGACCCACCATTTTTCAATGTTGGTAATGAAATCTGGGTTGGAGAGCCAGATATTCTCAAACCTGAAGGGTCTATTCCTGGGAGAATCCAACCCCTTGATTTCTAGTTGAATCGACCAGTGATCCGAGCCTCCGAAGGGGAGCACTCTAGCAGTTATTTCTCTATTTGCTAGCATAAACTCCTCTGAGATCAAAAATCAGTCTAGCTTGGAGGCGACCTGAGCCTCACCTATTTAATCATGTTGAAATCACCTCCTAGGACCCAAGGTATTTCTTCATGTCTACTTCTAAGCTTTGCTAAGGAGGTTAAGAGTCTAAGTTTCTCATCTATTCTTTGAGAACCATAAACATTTGTAACCAGGAAAGTATCCATGACTCCCACTGGTTGAATAATTACAGATAAATAGTTTCTTGATGCCTTTGCATCTAATATGCTAACTTTTTGGGGGTTCCATAGAGTGAGGATTCCTCCCACTGTGTTCTTTTCTTTCACTTCGAGAAACTCAAATCTATCAAGCCATTTGCTATGGATTTGCTTTAATTTTTGAATGGAGCATTTTGTTTCCTGAATAAAGATTATATCCGGTGTTGCTGGTATCATTCTATTACTTAGCATTCTTTGTTTTCTTTTACTACCTAGACCTCTGATATTCCAGGATATAAAATTCATAATTAAAGGTTTGTGAACGAGTAACTGGTTAGATATTTCATCTTACTTGAATCTATCATTAGCTTTCCACACTCCATCAAGAGCTCATTTTGCTTCTTCCTACCCCTTTTCTTTCCTAGATTTCTAGTTGCTAGTCCTGGAGTTGATTTCATAGTTTTCACACCTCTGTGCTCCTGGCTATGAATATATTTACTTTTATCCAACCCTCTTTCCTGTGTTTTCCTCAAAAATAACTATTGTATTCTAGTGCATTCTTCTTGGGGTAGTGAATCAATTCCTCCCTGGGTTCCCTGCCTCAAGAATCCTTCCAGATCTAGGTTTTCCTTGTCTAGAATTTCCTGTAATTCATGATCTTCTAGATCTATTTCTCTTTGGGTCATTTCCTGGTCCATCTCCATTTCTGTTTCACTCATAACAGTCTCATTTTGATAGTCCATATCATGAGATTGTTTATTGTTTTCTTCCTTTACTTTTTCATTAGGATCTTCCTCTTGAGATTGATTTTCCTTTGTGTTTCTTTTCATTCCCTTCCAACACTTTAAACTTATTCTGATTGACCTATTGCCCCTCGTTATGTTGTTGCTTTATCCCCCCTTTTCCCCCTTTTCTTCTACTTGCCACTTTCTGAAAGCTTTCTATGTCCTTCATTGAATCGAGTTTCCCTTTATTGTCTGCTTTACTGAGAGGGCAGTCTTTGAACAGATGTCCATGTTCATGGCATCTACGACATCTAAATGGGATATGCTTGTAGTCCACTGTTTGCACCCACTCCTCACCAAAAAATTCCAGAATAACCTCATCTAGAAGAGCTTTTGATAGATCCATTTCCACACATATTCTTGCAAAGGAGGTATATTTCCCTCTTCTTATGGCTTCAGAAACTTTGACAAAACGCCCTAGTTTATTGCCAATGGCTGCTAGCGATTCAGTTTGCTAATAGTCAAGAGGTAGAGAATAGAGCCTTACCCATACTGGAACTGAAGTGAAGGTCTCCTGCTCTGGGATGAAGTTCATCATCCAAGGCCTCATATAGAGACCAGCTACTGCATAAAAGTAGGGTCCTCCTTCGAATATGCCGTCTTTATCTTCAATGTTTGAGAACACCACTGTGAAGAATCCCTTTGACCCAAGATGTAGGTCAATGCTTCCTTTGGGTTTCTAGTGATACTTGATCCACGTTTGTAAAGCTTTTTTTGTGGGCCATAGTCCCATAAATTTACAGATAATAGTGTAGTTTCCCATGTGTTCCTTGTGTGCCTGCAGAGCACGATCATTTAATATTACTCTGGGAGTGATTTCTGCTTTAGGCTTGCAAGGTCCCTATTGCTTTTGGACTCTTGCACCCTGATTTTTGTCTTCTTCCTCCTTGTCCTTTGTGCTACTATTTACCTTGGTCTTGGTCCCATTTGTTCCATTTTCTTTGTTCCTGTTTCTTTCCTCAGCCCAGCCTTTGCTATTTATCACTGGTGATTTACCTTTGTTGGATACGACGCCATTGTAGGAGGGAGTTGAGCTCCCTCATCTGCGCCCACCATTAGAAACAGTCTCTGCAATTCTCTAAACCCTCGCTACTTGCTCTCGCTTCCACGCTCCCGATATACTTTAATAAAACATTCACCAAGACTTCACTGTTTATTATTCAGTGAAAGATTTGCCAAGATCTTACAAGATTTTATAATTCAGTGATAGATTCGCCATGAATTTACAAGATAATATAATCCGGTGAGAGATTCGCCAAAAATATTATATATACATATTATATTATTGATAAAATCTCCTCACATTTTTCCTATGTATCATGGGGATTCACCCATTTATTATACATATAAATTTAGGGTGGTTCTTAAAATTTTCCCTGTTGTGCACAGTGATGTGTTTGGACCTATAAAGGTTCCATCACTGGGTAAGTCTGTGTACTATGTATCATTTATAGATGACTTCTCAAGGA
The DNA here is from genome assembly GCA_000404065.3 of Pinus taeda. Classification (NCBI taxonomy): domain Eukaryota; kingdom Viridiplantae; phylum Streptophyta; class Pinopsida; order Pinales; family Pinaceae; genus Pinus; species Pinus taeda. The sequence goes on from APFE031065265.1 coordinate 51,113, forward strand.
ATACATGGATATATTTCCTTAAGAAGAAATCTGAAGTCTTTGACTGGTTTAAAGAATTTAAGGCTTTGGTGGAAAACCAGATAGAGAAGAAGGTAAAGGTGTTGAGGTTAGATAATGGTGGAGAGTTTTGCAGCAAGGAATTTGAAGAATTCAGTAAGAAGTGTGGTATAGCATGACAACAGACTACTCCTTACACACCTAAGCAAAATGGAGTTGCAGAAAGAATGAACAAGACGTTGATGGAAAGGGAAAGAATCATGCTCAGTGGTGCTGGGTTAGGATAGGAATTTTGGCAGAGGTGGTGGAGACATCATGCTACCTGGTCAACGGATCACCTTCATCAGTGTTGGAGGATAAGACTCCACAAGAGGTATGGACTGGTAATAAACCCTCTCTTTCACATCTAAGGGTATTTAGATGTGATGCATATGTACATGTTCCAAAGGAGAAAATAACCAAGTTGGATAGTAAATCTAGAAAGTGCATCTTTATTGGGTATAAGGATGGTTTAAATGGTTATAAGCTTTAGAACCCAGTAACAAGGAAGGTTGTGTACAACCGAGATGTGGTGTTCAGAGAGGTGAAATATGTTATTAAACATGAAGTCCCATCAAAGGAACTTGAGAATATAAAGTTTGAGCTTAAGGAGGAAGAATCAGACTCTAAAATAAAGGAGGAATTAAAATATGAAGAGCCACAAACTCCGGGTGTGAGAATATTAGCTCGAGAAAGAAGGCAACCAGAAAGGTATAGTCCATCTGCTTTTTGCTCAAATTTTTCTTTATCTGTTACTGATGATGATCCCAGAACTGTGAAGGAAGTAGTATTTTCAGAGGATGGAAAACTCTGGAAAGAGGCCATGATTGATGAAATGGCATCTTTGCACAAAAATGAGACTTGGGATCTGGTGGAGTTACTGGCTGGAAGGAAACCCATTGGCAACAAATGGGTGTTCAACAAGAAGACAAATGCATAAGGAAAGGTGGAGAAATACAAATCTCGGTTGGTAGCAAAATGTTATTCCCAGGTGCCGGGGATTGATTTTGGTGATATTTTTTCTCCTGTTGCTAAGTTAGCTTCTATTAGATTACCTTTATCTGTTGCTGCTGCTTTTGATTTTGAGGTAGAAAAATGTGAAGACAATATTTCTTCACAAGGATCTAGAAGAGGATATCTACATGAAGCAACCTGAAGGTTTTGCGGTGAAGTGTAAGAAAGAACTGATATGCAAGTTAAAGAAGTCTATGTATGGGTTAAAACAATCACCAAGGATGTGGTATCAGAAATTTGATACATTTATATGGGGACTTGGCTTCACCAGAAGAAAAGCAGATCACTATGTGTATTTTAAATTAATTGGTGACCATGTTATTTATCAAGTCTTGTATGTGGATGATATGTTTCTGGTTGGAAATGACAAAGAAATTATCCAGGATTTGAAGACCCAATTTTCCTCCAAATTTGACATGAAAGATCTTGGTGCTGCAAACTATATTTTGGGCATGGAAATTAAAAGAGATCGAGTAAAGGCAAAGCTTTGGTTAAACCAAAGGAAGTATGTCGAGACAATACTGCAGAGGTTTAATATGCAAGATAGTAAACCGGTGAAGGTTCCTATTCCTGTAGGTGTATCTACCGAATAGTGTCCCAAGACACAAGAAGAGGAAGAGGACATGTCCCATGTTCCATATGCAAGTGTAGTTGGTAGCCTGATGTATGCAATGGTCTGTACTAGACGAGACATTGCACATGTAGTGGAAGTATTGAGCAGGTTTATGTCAAAACCAGGGAAGGAGCATTGGACAGCAGTGAAGCGGGTTTTCAGGTATTTGTGTGGCACTAGTGGTTATGGTTTGTGCTACCAAGGAAGACCAGGATTGGAGAGAGTGTTGGATATTCATGGTTTTTTTGATGCAGACTGGGCTGGAGATCTAGATCAAAGAAGATCTACAAGTGGGTATGTGTTTAACCTATTTGGAGGTGCAGTCAGTTGGATGAGTAAGAAACAATCTGTTGTGGCACTATCAACTATAGAGGCAGAATACATGGCAGCCACTCATGCAAGCAAGGAAGCAGTTTGGTTGCAGAGATTGTGTTCAAGTATGGGGTTAGTACAGGGAGCTATAAGGATAGACTGTGATAGCCAAAGTGCAATTTTCTTGGCAAAGAACCCTGCTTATCATCAAAGACAAAGCACATTGATGTTCAATATCACTTTGTGAGGGATATGATAGAAGACAAAAAGGTGTTGCTGGTAAAGGTGGACACTTTAAAGAATACTACAGATGCATTGAAAAAATCTGTGAGCTCTGAGAAATTATCTTGGTGTAGAGAAACAATGGGCGTTTCAGGGATGGATAAATGACTAAGCTATCCTATGGAAAGAAAACAAAAAGTGAGAGAATGTTGGGTTATGTTATATTCTTTTCATGACTAGCCCACCTAGTTAATCGGGGGGTTAGAGGGGGGCGGTTAGCCCCCCTCTACAGGGTTCGGGGTAGCACCCCTGGGGAATTTTTTTTGGACCCTATATTAGGTTGGGCGGACCTACCTATGGTTTTGTGCATGGTTTTTGCACATGGTTTTGGACGTGATGGTTTTCGGTCCATGGTATTGTATGTTTCAGCGTGTATAAATATGTATTGTAACATTGAAAGGAAAATAATGTAAAATCAATCTGGTAGTCTAGGTTTAGGGATCTAGGGGAAAATCTCTATGTATATGTGTTTTATGTGTTATGCTCTCGCATTTTTTATTTTCTATGTTTGAGAATTCGTATGCAGGTAATTTCTGCATGGGGTTAAAACCTACAGGTAGTAAAGAGATGCTCCAAAAATGCTGAAGTGAGACACATATAACTTTCTCCATAAGAAAGCCTCCTCCAGTGTAATCATTCCTAGAATCCAATAAGGACTCTAGTTTTGCAAATATAATGCTGTGTTGCATTCCTCTTCCCACAAATGTAGTAGTAGGCCTTAGTCATGTAACATTTCCCTCGCTGCTCCTACAACACTACTATTCTTCCTCTCAACCACCCCATTCTCCGTGGGTTTTGGGGTACTATCAACTCCTATTGAATGCCTTCTTTTGCACATATTTTTTTAAGCTCATTCGACACATACTCACCTCCATTATTTCTCATGAGAGCCTTCACCTTCTTGTCAGTTTCCTTCTCTACCAGTGCTTTGAATTATACAAACTTGGATAATGTCTCATCCTTCTTCTACATGAATAAGATCCAACACTTCTATTGGAAGTCATCTTCAAAGATAACATAATATTTGTGCCTGGTAGTGGAGGATGTTAAGAAAGGTTGACATACATCATAATGGATCTTTTTAAGGACTGCATGTGCTTTGTTATCCTGATCATGGAATGAGGCCTTTGTGTACTTCCCCAAGGTACACCCTTTGCATGTATCTTGCTAATAAAGTGATCCTTTGGGGAGGTTTGTGGTTATCTGCTACATAATATTCAGGGTGCCATGATGCAAATGGCCAAGTCTTCTATGGCATAGTTCACCGACATCGTGACTCTGCACCTTCTCTGCCTTCGGTCTTAATGCATCATAGTATTCCACATCTATATTGTACATGTTCTTCACACAAACCCTAATTTGATTAACCTGTCCCCTAGCTATGTGTTTTAGGAATGCTTTCCCTTTGCTGAAGATCACATTGTAACCACAATCTTCCAACATCACAACTGAGATGATATTTTTCTTTAGGCCCAGAACAAACATGACATCCTTGAGTTTGAGAGGGGAACCAAAATCCTCTTTGAAAGGTGATTGTAGCAATATTGGTCACACTATACATTCCATCATCTCCCATCTCCATGTGCATCTGGTGGTATTTTTGCTCCAAGTCATTGAAAAAATATTGTTCCTTGTCATGTGGAACAAGGCATCACTGTCCAAGTACCACATGCTCCCCATTATTGTGCTCACCATGCATGCGATAAGGGTGAACTCAATCTCTAGCTGTGAAGCCAAATCTTCACCTACCACTCCTATTAAGGTCTTCTTGCTTGTAATTTTGTGTGGACACTTCGTGGCATAATGCTTGAGTTCATGAAAATTGAAGCATTTAATTTTGGACAAGTATTTCTTCATGCCCCCTTGAATGGTCTCTAGTTTGGATTGGGATTTCTTCCCTTTTCCCTTCTTTTCCTTTCCAACCAAATTATAATTTTCCTTATCCTCACACTTTGATGAAGTCCCATATCAATTATTCCTCCTTATTTCCTCTTGTAAAAAATTAGACTATAAGAGTTCCTAGTTTGGTAGTTTCTCCCTCCCATTCACGGAATCTTGGTAGCTATGACAACTCTTGGGAAGAACTAGAAGGGCTATGCTTACCAAATCATCTTCTACAATAGTAACAGTAAGTCCACCAAGTTCATCACAACATCGTGTGAAACTTCTCAGGCAATGTGAATAGAGTCATTCTTCTGCATCTTGATACTTCAAAGTTTATCCTTGAGTTCCATCTTCTTGTGGTCACTACTATTCTAGAAACAAATTGTTAGTGCTTTCCACATTACATACATAGTTACTTTCCTGTGGATGTTTGAGACAATGTGGTAATTTACTCCCTCTAATATGGTTTTCCTTTCCTTGGATACACACTTCCTCCATTATGCTAGATCCTCCATATCAACTGATCCTGGCTTTGGAGTGTCCATCTCAATAAATTCCTTCAAACCATTGTCTTCCAAGACTGTCTCCATCGGTCATTCCAAGCAACAAAGTTTGAGCTACCCTTAAGGGCATACTCAAGTCTTAGTTCATATAAATCCATCATTCTAGCTCTGAATAATTGACCCTGCAAATTCAATCCTCCTGCAATAACAACTTCAAAATTCCTTCTCTACTTTGAATCCTTCTTTGATACAATTTAGAAATTAATGTTTAGATATGAAACTTCTCAGGAAATTTACTAAATCATAAGACTCAAATATACTCTACTGCTCTGCGGAATTCAATTCATGATCGAGAGCACATATCATAGACATGCATCAATAATTAACACACATATACAGAGATTTGTCTTGGGGAAATAAATTGCTCGAAACACCTTCCTATCTTTATTACATTAATCAAAGAATATAGATAAAAACATATGCTTGATCAAGCTTGAGCAAAACCTACAGGTGCTTAGTTTATCCCTCTTCTTGACTGACTGAATCTGGCCAACACTTATTCAATTTTAAAGCTCTCCAAGCTCCTATTTCCTTGATACATTCTTTGAGGAACTAGGCCCCTATTAATTATGAGATTCCCTCAATTGGATTGCACAATTCCTTTAGGTTGATCTCTGATTGCATGCACAACGTGTACACGTGGGAATAGTCTACAACTAATAGTACACTGCCTTGGAACCTCCACCTCAAATGGGTAGCTCAAATTATTTGCATGCAACAATTATTCTGATATGATTGATAAATTAACTGGTTGATCACTGAGTGTTAGTGAAGTCACAATGCACAAATTGACCTTCCACTAGTTCATCTAACAACTAGAACTAGTTTAATTGAAAATAACTCAATTTAACTAAATTATATTACTACAAATTGGAAATCACACATTCTTAACTGAACTCAAGTCTTCCAACTTGAATTATATAAGCTAATTGGGTGACACAATCCATGTCACTTAAGTTAACTCATCCAAGTTGTCTGCTGAAATGGAAATTCAAATTTTCTCTAGTTTGACCAAAGCAAATCAAACTGAGATTTTTCTTGCTGCATTTTCAACAAATATTTCATGCTTGGATGAAGCATATCAATAATAAGTATCATTACATTTGAATCTTGGTGCAAGATGGGGTTGTGAAGCAACATTACATCTCCACTGACAAACAAGTAGCTAATATTTTGACTAAGTATCTCCCTAATAAGAAGCTTGAGTACTTAAGAAACAAGCTTGAACTTGTTGACATATCCACTCTATTGAGAGGGAATGATATGGGATAATATACTCACCATAAGTTTCATGCACAATGCTAGGACTAATCACCATATGTATAGTGTAGGGAGAATGGAGGATTGATAAGCATCTCTAATTAGTACTCCTTTAGGATTAGGAATCCAAGAAAGGAATAAGTCCTGTGGACCAATACTCTTTGAGGATGTGGTAGGGAGTCTAAGAAAAGATAAATTGAAGTGGAATAATATTATTTGAGGATTGGCATCTAAGATAACATCCGAATGGGGTATGTGCCTTAAGAGGCTGAGGTGTCCATATGTGTGTGCCTCTAAAGATTGTGCTCTAATCTTGTGGAGAGTTAAACCTTGTTAGTCAAAAGGCCTCACTATGTTGGTATTTGAAAATGTTGGTCTTGATATTGATGCTTATAATATGGCTTATTAATCCGATTCATCTTATGAGAAATTTTCAATTTGAGAATTCATATACCTTATTGTGAAATTATGAATACCTCCATAGTTGTAACAACCCTGGTTAAAAATCCATGTAAAAATATATAAGGCCATGGTGATGGGACACATATTCCAAGATGAATGGTGGGGAAAACATCCTAGTGGGTGTTCATTTGGTATATTATGGCTAAGGAAATTGACAAAGGCAATGGAAAAGACGTTGGAAATGTAAGAGGCATTAATTGACATTTTATTTATGGAAATAATGGAAATTAGGAGAAAAGGGAGGTGGAAGGTCATAGGTTGCATGTGAGGAGGAAAATGAAGGGAAATAATGGAAATTGAAGAAAATAGAGGCCTTATTAATAAAAGGCTTCTGAGGATCAGTGGGTAAGCTTGGTCAGTTTAGTTTTGGTGGAGCTCTCTTCTATTCTCTCTCTCATACTCTTGGATACTTAGAGTTTTCTTGGAGAACTCTTGGAGAGTGTGGTATACTTGGATTTTTGAAGCAAGAAGAAAAAGGAAGAGAAGGAAAGCACAAGAGGAAATCGGGATCAATAACTAAAATGGGTTTTTCTTGCAGGTACTGAGTTGCATGTATGTTTTCCTCACTAGTTTCGGCACGCATGACATATGGATGTAGTTTATTGGTCATGATTTGTCATTGGCATGGAGGATTGCCTGGATTGATATTGGATTTGTCTAGCCTTGCCATTTCATGTCTAGCCATGGTGTTGTGGGTTCATTTCTTTGTTTTTCTGGTTGGTTCTCATGTTTCCTTTAGCTTGGGTGGAGTTACTAGTTCCTGAAAGCCTTGGTTGGACAAATGCTCTGGAAGCGTTGTAATAGATTGGGTTGAGTTACTAGTCCTAGAAGCCTTGGTTGGAAAAATTCTTTGGAATCCCTTGGTGGGTTGAGTTACTAGTCTTGGAAGCCTTGATTGGAACAAATGCTATAGAGCTCAGGAAGGCTTGGGTAGAGACCAATCTGGTGATGGTTTGTGATGTCCAATTGTGAGGTGGAATCACTATTTGATGGGTTAAGGTGTTTTGGCCTCTGGAAGCCTTGGATAATTTGATTGATGTGTTTTATGAGATCCCACATTCATGCTTGGAATATGGTATGAGGGTGAATGGCTGAAGAGAGAATTGGCTAAACCATTCTATGGTCGGGTGGAACATGGTAGTCCCATACTGGGTTGGATTTTTAATTCATTAATAAGAGGTTATGTCCTTGATATATTATGTATAAATGCACTAGTTTATTTGTGGATTCTAGGGTTGATGTATCCTTGATATTTCTATTGTTATTATGCTAGTTATAAGCATGCTTTAAGCCAACGATGATGTATGGCTCTCCTCATGTTTTTATTTGTAAATGAATGGACAATTTATCTATGACCTAATTGATGGTATTGCAGCTAATGAAGTAAGGGAACAATGCTTCTTAGCGATTCTCAGATAATAATGAGACCCCTATGCTTGAATCTATTGTTTATACCTGTAGATTGCATTGATACAAAGCATTTGAAAAAATGTGAGTCCCTGTTGGGGATGGTCATGCCTAGTCTTGGAGTTAGTTTTTGGTTTATTAGTCTTGTAATCATGTGTTAAATGGATTCTAGAAGTTACAAGAAGTTTTGAGCACTGGACAGAATTCTGGGCTTGAAAAGTGCCTTAAATCCCACGGACTCTGGGACAGGTTTTCTCGAAATAGTCCCTGGATGTAGGCATGCAGGCTTGTGGGAGTCTCCAAAGCTCTCTGGATGCTAGCATGCCCATAGCATGGGAGCATCTAGATGTAAAGTAGTCAAAAAACTAAGTGGGACCTAGGGGCGTGATACCTAAGTGGTTGGGATGGCTCATGGGAGTGTTGTTGCTAATGTGGAAGGTATGTTTGATGTGTTTTCATTGATTCCACTTCCTTAAGGTCACCTAGAAGGTTGAATCATATCATAGTATCCTCTCATCACATGTTTACCTCGGTTGGCCAATTACTTGGGTAGACGTGGGAGGAGGGTGTTAGAGAGTGGTATCAAAGCATGGTTCACCCCTCAGACTAAATGGGTGGTCTATTGGGTCATGCATTCATGTTGGTTTCATATGTGTTCCTTATGCTTGTAGTCCACAGATTTGTTGCATTTGCATGGTGTTGATCATGGTTGTAGTGACGTCACCATGTGAAGGTTGATGTTGTTGTTGTGGAATGTGTCGTCATTAGTGTATGGTTGAATATGCATTTGTTATGCATGTCGGTGTCTATATGTTGTTATGCATGCATTGTCATGGTTATGGTTATGGTTATGCATGTAGGGTAGGTCAAACATGCATTGTGAGGTCATTGTATGAAATGAGGTCATCATGTTGTTGTTGGTTGTTATGATGCTGATGTGTTGGCTGATATAGAGCAAGAGATGCAGATCAGTAAAGTGAAGTTGCAGAATTGGATCTCGAGGCAAGAGCATGTCGTCATACAAGTTTGGATGTTGGGCATGCAAGTATGTTAGTTAAAGGATTTTTATATGCATTAGGATTATATACATTGGGTTTATGTACATGTATATTGATGTTATGGTTACATACATGATAAATGCTAGTTGATTGGTGTAGTCATATGCACATGTCAGATAGTCATGAATGATAGTTACCTGTGGTTGTATACATTGCTATTGTTGTTTTATGTTAGACAAATTGATGATTATGTTATATGTTGTTGATGAGTATGTTATAGGTTAAATTATTATGATTATGTTATATGTTTTTGATGAGTATGTTATAGGTTAACTTTTTATGATTATGTTATATGTTGTTGATGAGTATGTTATAGGTTAAATTGTTATGATTATGTTATATGTTGTTGATGAGTATGTTATAGGTTAACTTTTTATGATTATGTTATATGTTGTTGTTGAGTATGTTATAGGTTAACTTGTTGTTTCTATATGCTAGTAACTTGATGATTAGGGTTATTACATTAAGATATTGATGTTATATGTATCATACTACATTAGATTGGTCTATGCAAATGGTTAGGGTTATGAAATTCAAGTATGACTTAAGACATTGTGATATTATGTCATACTAATCTAGAATAACTGTTCATATGTGATTATTATGTATGAATGATAATTGTTTATGAGTTTATGATGTGAACATGTTAGCTAGTGACTATTATGGATATCATGCCATTATTTATGTTTGAGTTGATATGTTGTGAATTTATATCACACTAATCTAGCTTGATTGTACAGACAATATAGCCTCCCCTGAGATACATTAAGGTATGAATTTTATTATGACATTTATTTGTTGTTTGAATGTTTGACTATGTCATTTATTTGGTGTTTGAGTGGTTGGTGTCTATTATGTCATCTAGTTGATTTATCTAACATGGTACATTTATAGTTGTTTGAATGTTTTATTCATTGCATGATATGAGTACGTGTCTGTAAGATTGCATGAATAAATGTTCTTGTTTTGAGATGGTCGTACTAGCACATATGTCTTGAGACAACTGATATGTACTTAAGAGTAAGTAGGTGATAAGTGTAGCAATATGTATTATGACTGATGAATATGAGTTGATCGTTGAGTATGACATGGTTGTTAGACTTGGTAAAGGTTGATTTCAAATTAACGTACATGATGCCTTGATATTTGGAACATGAGATTGAAATGTGTGAGAAGTTGCAAGGTAACATGTTTGGTATTAGCCTGACAAGGTAATAATTGATGTGTTATATAATTAGGAATTGGGTGATGTGACAGTGCATAACAAGACTCCATTGCAACAAAGTAAAAAGGTAAAAGAAAGGAATTGGGAAACAATTCCTTTGGCTATGTTTGGAAACCCTAATTCCAAACAAATGAGTGCTTTGCATACATGAAGTTTTCTTAACCTTGATTTTGTCTGACATTATGCGGATATGTGCTATAGTCGTGAACATGTATTTGATAGGTATATCAGCTAGTTTCTAGTCATAGCTAGATTAGTCAAGGAATTGGAGTCCCTTGAGAGATGGCATGGATGTGTTCGATTACAAGGTAGTGTGCTTGGCACATCAAGATAAGGTAATTGGTGTATTGTTATGTTTATTTATGCATTGAGAGTTACGTGTTTATGGTAATATGATGCAGGGGATTGCATGGCAAAGAGACTGCCATGAAATTCTAAAGAAGGCTCAGGTTGAACTTTCCTTTGAAAGCACTGGGAACCATGGGGATTGAGTCATGGTTTCTATTGAGAGTTTTACAATTTCGATTATTTGTGCTTTGTTTGCTTGATTTGCAACTTTATTTATGTCTAGTGTATGGCCACACCACTTTGTTTGTGATGTCGTATTTCAATTGGTTTTCATGGTTTTCTCTTATTTATCCTTGTTCTTTCCTTTTATGTTTTGAGTGTCTTGGGAATTGGTTGGGAAACCATGAAGTAAATGAAGCTCAAGGAGATTTGAATGAAACCTAGCAGGTAATGTAAGACCTGAGTGAAGATCGATGTATGAGTAAGGGAAGTTGAAGGTAAGAATATGACAATCAATTGGATTGGTTCAGTCCATTGGTGTAAATGGACAGTGGCCATATAGTCATGAGAAAGGTATCAAGAAAGGTGAAGTAAATGGATTTGAGGCATCAGATGCCTTGGCTATGTTGGGAACATTTGTTCTCAATGTTGTTCATGGTGTGCATACATAATGAGAGTTCTCTTAACCTTAACCTTATGTTATCTGGTAATTATGCTATGATCATGATTATGTTGATGTTTATATTTGTATACATGTATGTATGTATGTATGCCATGTATGATGGGTCATAATGGATCATGGTTGTTTAAGGCTAGTGTTTATATGTATATATGTGTGTATGTATGTCATTGTATGACAGGATCATGATTGTTTTACGCTAATGTTTATGCATATGTAGGTATGTATCCATGTATCTATGTCACTGTCTGATAAGGTTGTTAGGGATCATTCTTGTGGAGGAATGATTGCTTATGCAGGTGAATGGCATGAAGAGGTTCCTAGTTTATGAGGAATCAATTGGGAGGAGTAGCCATGACAAATATATGAGGTCAGTATCATGTGGATATGAATTGATCTTATATGCTTGTATTATGCCTATGTTTATGTTATGATAGGTAACTTTGAGGGACACATGAGCCGAACAAAAGTAGTGAGATACATGACATGCTAGGATAAGCATGGATAAGAAAGAGACACTAGAAGCAAGGTTACCTGATAGAGACAATTTGGTTTTGGATGTGTGGTACTACTGTTGTGCATATGTTGTATATGTTGTACATGCTGCATCTGTGATGTTTTGCGCATGCAATATTGTGTATATATAGTGTGTGTACATGTTGTTTATGAAATGTGATGTACAAAGTGTTGTGTGAATAGTTCACATGCAGTGGTGGGTATAGATAGTATTATGTACATGTTGGATATGTGGTATTGTGTACATATTGTATTGTGCACATGATGGATATGCAGTATTGTGTGCATATGGTGCTATGTGCATGTTGGATATGTGGTACTGTGTACATAAGGTGCTATGTACATGTTGTACATGCAATGCTATGTACATGTTGTATATGCAATGGTATGTACATATGGTGTTGTGTGCATTATTGTACAAGTGGTGCTGCGAGCATGTGGTGCCGTGTACATGTTTGTACATATGGTGTTGTGTGTAGGTGGTGCTGTGTACATGTCATGCATATGGTGCCATGTCCATGTTGTTCATATGGTGCTGTGTGCAAGTGGTGCTATGTACATGTTGTGCATATGGTGCTGTGTACATGTGATGTTGTGTACATTGTACAAGTGGTGCTGTGTACATGTGGTACTATGTGCACATTGTGCAAGTGGTGTTGTGTATATGTGGTACTGTGTACATGTTGTACATGTGGTGCTGGTGTACATGTGGTATTATGTGCATGTTGTACATGTTGTGTTGTGTACATGCGGTACTATGTATGTGCATTTTGTAGTTGGGGTATCATGACATGTGTACTTTTTTGTGTTGTACTGTGTAGTACATGTATTGTGTTGTGTTGTATGCCATGTGTAGGTACATGTATTGTGTGGTGTTGTACACCAGGTATAGATGTATTGTGTTGTGTTGTACACCAAGTGTAGGTACATGTATTGCGTGGCATTGAATATTAGGTATAGATGGATGTATTGTGTTGGACATCAGGTGTAGGTGTATGTATGTGTTGTGTTGTACCCTGGGTGTAGGTGTATGAGTTGTAGGTTAGGTGTAGATGCATGTATTGCATGGTGTTGTATGTCGTGTGTGGTTGTATGTGTATGATGCACACTATGTCTATGTGCACATGGTTGAGGAGAAATCACTGGGTGTTTGTCGGGTGTGACAATCGATCGAGAGTGCATACAAATAAAGACAAAGGTAGAAGCTAAGGATTGATTAAAGGATGAGTATTAATATTTTATTTCAGTTTTATTATGAATGTGATTTATGATTCTAGTCTATGATGATTACATGTGATTTATGATTATGGTTTATGATGGTTACATGTGACTTATGATTTTGATTTATGATGGTTGTGTTTCGAGCTAACCTAACGTGATGTGTTTATACATGATGATTTGGTAAAATATGCTAGTATACTTGTTCTAACAAGAAGTAAATAGATTGCAAGTGTACCTTATTGACAAGCTATCAATGAGGTATGATTTGAAGTTATTTCAATTTAGTTTGAATCTAATAGAAATTATGTGCTTGGTACAAGAAATCATGAAATGCCTATGTTAGGTCCCTATACTACTAGTGTATCCCCTTATTATTATTAGTGCAACCCCCTTATTGTATTGTTGTGCCCATGTAGTCCCCATATTGTTATTATTGTGCTCCATAAATTCCACTATTGTCATTGTTGTGCCCTCATATTATTATTGTTATGTCAACTCTCATTATATTATGACCCCTTAGACTCCTATATATAGAAAGGAGGTATTGTCATTTGTATCATCAAATAATTGTTCATTTGTGTGATGTAAAGGAGGTTTTCCCCTCGATGAGGCTTATTTTGAAGTTGTTTATCTATCTCTTCTTCTATTTTGTGAGCTAGTTTCATAACATTTGGTATCAGTCAATATTATGTGGTATTATGTGGCTAGTTGAGTGGTCGAAATTGACAACACGCATTAGAAAAAATAGCAAAAGGAATTGGAATAGGAAACAATATGTTGGTAAAGCATTCAAGAGTAGGGCCATTGTTGGACACTAGTACCCAATAATGTCCATTGATTTCCATGAGCATGCTATGACCAATATGATGGGTTTAAGGTAGGGATATGCCCTGGTTTTTGTATTTTCCAGTGTGAGGAATCCTTTCCAAGGGATGGAATTCCGGGTATGGGGGTGGCAATGGAACTTGGAAGGTGTGTCATTGCATGGAAGGGGGCAACCAAATTGCCTGAAGGACTGTGTAACAAATAAGGGAAGGTCAGGGATATATTTGTTTTGGTCATTAGCATCACCATATGGAATCAAATGCACATTGGGAGTGCACCCTGGAACAATGAGCCGATAACTATTCACTGAGAGGACAAGTGGTGCAGGATTGTAATGCTGGACACTGGATGCAACTTTGATTTTGTGATGTATTCTTGTCTTCGTGGGAAGGAGGTTAATGCTGGTATTACTTTGAGGGTGGAGGTGTAAGCCTTTGGATTCCCTTGTTGTGAATGCATGCATCATATCATTTTATTTGCTGGTTGAGAAAATGTGCATATGTATATATGTGTGTATTATTATAAATACTGTATCAAGTTGAATTTATAAAGCTCCATAGAAAATATGGTTATTTGCTGGTTGGAGGAAATGTGCTTAAGTATATGTGGTTGTTATTGTAAATATTTTAATGAGTTATGTTATAAAGCTCTAGTAAGTGGTATGATTGTCATGTTTTGGTAGTGGTCATTGTAAATATTGCAACAAGCTATGTTATAAATCTCTGTGGGTAGTATGTTTTGTTTTCAATAGTCTTGTTGGTTATAGGTGTCATTGAACATCGAGGACGGTGTTCCCCCAATACAGAGGGTTTTGTAACAACTCTGGTTAAAAATTCATGTAAAAATATATAACGCCATGGTGATGGGACATGTATTCCGAGCTGAATGGTGGGAAAAAATCCTAGTGTGTGTTCATTCGGTTTATTATGGCTAAGGAAATTGGCAAAGGAAATGGAAAATGCTTTGGAAAGGCAAGTGACATTAATTGACATTTTATTTATGAAAATAATGGAAATTAGGAGAAAAGGGAGGTGAAAGGTCACATGTTTCATGCAAGGATAAAAATAAAGGAAAATAATGGAAATTAAAGAAAATAGAGGCCTCATTAATAAAAAGGCTTCTAAGGATCATTGGGTAAGCTTGGTCAGTTAAGTTTTGGTGGAGCTCTCTTCTATTCTTTCTCTCTCTCTCTCATACTCTTGGATACTTAAAGTTTCCTTGGAGCACTCTTGGAGAGTGTGGCATACATGGAGTTTTCAAGAAATAAGGCAAAGGAAGAGTAGAAAAGCGCAAGAGGACATCAGAATCAACAATTACAATGAGTTTTGCTTGCAGTTACCAAGTTGCATGTATGTTTTCTTCACTATTTTCGACATGCATGGAATATGTATATGGTTTATTGGTCATGATATGTCACTAGCATGGATTATTGCCTGCATTGACAGCGGATTTGTCTAGCCTTGACATTTCTTGGAAAACCACGGTGTTGTGGGTTCATTTTTTTTCCTAGTTGGTTCTCATGTTTCCTTTAGCTTGGCTGGAGTTAGTAGTTCTTGGAAGCCCTGGTTGGAAACACACTATGGAATCCCTATAACAACTTGGGTTGAGTTACTAGTCTTGGAAACCTTGGTTGGACAAATGCTCTTGAATCCCTTGGTGGGTTGAGTTACTAGTTTTGGAAGCCTTGGTTGGAACAAATGCTCTGGATCCCTAAAAGGCTTGGGTAGGGACCAATATGGTGATGGTTTGCGATGTATGACCATGAGGTGGAATCACTATTTGATGGTTTGAGGTGGTTTTGCCTCTAGAAGCCCCAAATTTTTTTAATTGATGTGTTTTACGAGATCCCACATTCATGCTTGAAATATGGCACGAGGGTGAATGGCTAAAGAGAGATTTAGCTCAACCATTCTATGGTCGGGTGGAATGTAGTAGTCCCATACTGGGTTAGATTTTGCATTCATTAATAAGGGGTTGTCTCCTTGATATCTTATCTATAAATGTATTAGTTTATCTATGGATTTTGTGACTAATGTATCCTTGCTATTTCTTTTGTTATTATGCTAGTTATAAGCATTTTTATGATAGTGATGATGTATGGATCTCCTTATTTTTTTATTTGTAAATGAATGGAAAATGTATCTATGACCTAATAGATGGTACTACATGTTATTGGGAAATCTAGTGTCCACTCAGAGCTGCTAGTCCCACTAAGACTAGTAGTTATCTTAGAAGCAAACAAACTAAAACCACTTTCATTTTCCTTTATGAGAAGTAGACAAGAGGGGAATAAAGGACACCAACCTCAGTATTGCACTTGGTTCCTTGCTTAGTTCCTCTCCCTTCTGATGGATATTCTCCACTCCTTCTTCATCTACCCAGCTTCAAAGAGCACTTGTGGAATCAAAGCAACATAATACTATCGAAGAACAGAGATCTACAATCATAAACAATACAGGACCAAATATGTATTGACCACACAAATGCATATATCATCAAACATACAAGAATGTGGAGGAAAAATTGAATATCTTTATTAATATCAAGAATAGCAAAGAGGATTACAACCAATTGTTCTGACCTAGTTTCATCCTCTCAGCATGAAAGCCCTTCTTCACCTCATGAAAAGCTTAGATCACCCAACACTATGAGATTGCACCAAGAAACCAACAACACTTCCTTACAAGATACAAGATTCCAGCATCTGGATCTCTGTGATGAGGGATCCATATATAGATGATTGTAGGGGGTGAGTCAGCTTCTGGGATTTTTATTAGTCTCCTCTCTCTAATAGTTCTTGATTCCACTTGGAGATTGATGATCTCTTACTCATCCCTGGGCAAATTCAGAGAGGCAACTGTCATAGGAGAAGTTTCTGGAAGATTCCATGATCATCCACCTTGCAAACTATCTCTGCCATTTGTCTACTCTCGCCCATCGCACCCTACAGAAGGGATTTCCAGTATGCATCACACCTTTTACACTGAGCAAGTGAGATGCATCGCACCCTCTACACTGGGTAGTTTGTATGGTCCAGTTTTGACCAGTTTTGGAAGTTTTATGTGGATAACTTCTAGGAGATGATGTAATCAGATGAACTTGTTCCTTTAGGGCATGAAGCAATACTTTTAGGGACTTAGGAGCCATTGGTTTATGGACATGTATGATTGGGGTTGCAGTGCCCAAAAATGTCTATAACAGTTGCCCCCTAAAGCATGAGGTCGTTAATCT